>JAVFBW010143718.1:34034-48096 GCA_034783835.1 Mopalia ciliata | reverse complement strand
TTCATGTTGCCCTGGTGCTCTCAGAGCTAAAGGGGAACAGGAAGCCGATCTGTTTGTGGTGTCTGTATTGCATCCTGATGTTGTCGTCCTGTATTTGTCGCCAGCGGTGTCGAGGGTGGTTTCCTTCACGCATTGGGCTGGCACGTCATCATATAAGTGAAATACCCTTGAGATCGATGTTAAACCCCATTCAAACAAACAAACATACAAACATACAGTTTAAGACCACAGGGAAAAAATGACACACATTGTGTAAAGAAAAAAAAAAATATATAAAAAGCCAACAAAATAATATCTAGCTTTTTCTGGTGAATAAACTGACAAAAAATTATTTTTCATTAACATTATACTGTGAAAATCAACAGGACTGGTTGTTTAAAGCTGTAAAAGGTAAAAAAACAATTAAGTGATAATAGATTTCTTTGGCATGGCATCGGTTTCTGTGTTTACCTGTGTTTGAATAAGCTGCTTTGTTCTGGCTGATAGATTAGTCCTTAAGATGTACCTTTCACATTGATAATGGTACTTTATAGGTGAGTGGAGGAAGAAAGCTTCCTTGTGCTTTTGGAGCTAATGTCCAACACGATCTCCTGTGACATCTCTATTTTGTGTAGCGCATGGTTTGATTGTCATGCTCTTTTACTGTGTTTTTGTTTTGCCATCTGGTTTCTTTCATCCAATTGGCAAAGCCTGCTTGTACCCGCTTATTTGACTGAAATAACTTTACCTTTAGCTTAATTCCCAATCAAAATATCAATCTGTCGAATTTGTTCCCAAAACCAAAAACTCTTTTGTAAAACTTATAAGAATGTAATACTATATGATGCTGATACTTTTACAGTAAGTGTGTGTCCATGGATGTGACTGTGGCCTCCACTCAACCTGTAGGAGCTGGGCTAGGCTCCTCTGCCAGCTACTCTGTCTGTCTCGCTACAAGTCTGCTCACTAACAATGGAGTTATCTCCCCTTGTGAAGCAAGGAATGGTGATTCAAACCTATTGACATGGTCACCGAAGGAAAAAGAACTGATCAACGGCTGGGCTTTTGAAGGGGAGAGAATAATACACGGGAAACCATCAGGGATTGATAACTCCATGGCAACATATGGTAAATAATGAGTTAAACACTTTAATAACTTAGTCTAATTTTTTATTACAAATAAGATATTTTATTTCTTTATCTGCCTTTTGTCAAGTTTCCGTCCTCACAGTAGTTTGCATTGAAGTTTTAAACTCGAGTGACTTGTATCTGTATTAATTTTTTGATCACCTGGTCACCTAAAGGAATGCCACTTTCTGATTTGGAGTAGGTCTTATATACATTACTAATCTGGCTTTCAATTTTTCTTTATGACGTTAAACACCGATCAAACAAACAAACAAACAATCCAATTTTTCTTTCCTTGCATAATTAAAGATTGTCATTCATTTGAAGTATTACGTGTAATGTCCTATCTAATACTTGTCATCTTTAAATATATGTGGTACGACGTTAAACACCAATCAAACAAACAAACAAATCAAATATATGTGTTTGTGTGATTTTTTCTCACTAGGGGGAGCTATCAAGTTTCAGTCTGGAAAAATAGAGCGTTTGGATAAGATGCCAAGATTACGAATATTGCTAGTTAATACCAAAGTTCCTCGGAGTACTAAAATATTAGTGGCTGGTGTAAGACAAAAATATGAACAGGTTAGTATTAAAGTTATGTTTGACCATTAGGTTTGGTAAATTTAAATTATAAGAATTTAATTATAAACACTAATACAAAGTATGGCAGTATAATCTCTGATGATGAGATAGTTGCAGACACTAGCACAATAAATATTTGTCATACTGAGACACGATGAAACATAATTACAATGAAAGACTGTTTTGTTATGAGATAATATTTTTTAACCCTGATGAGGATGTTTGTTACAATAAGAATAGGTTTTGTAACCATTATGTTATTTTTAGCCCACAGTCATTCTGACTATTCTCATCACTTTCTGTGGTCCGTCCGTCCTTCCATCCCAGAACAATTCTTATAATCACTATATCTCAGAAACTATTGCTCCAATCACATTAGTATTTTATTCAAAGCTTCCATACATGGTTTAGTGTTACAGGTAACATTTTGGTTCTTGTCTGTCTGTCTGTCTGTTCGTCTTTAATTGAGTCATTTGCCCGTTATTTACACATTTTTGTTATTGGCTAATCTTGAAAACCTCTATTCCAATCAAGTTCATATTTTGGATTTAGCATTCTCATAAGGTGGAGCTGTGCTGGTCTCATTTTGGTTTTGATCCATATAGTCATTCTTTTGTTATCCATTTGTCTGTCTTATGCAGTTCTATGCATATTGCTATTTCTTATTATCACTATATATCAGGAACCGCTGCTCTGATCACTTTCATGTTTTGTTAACAGCTTCCTTTCATGGTCTAGTTTTGTAGGTTTTGTTTTTGATCCATGTAATGTCTGTATAACTTTATACCTAGTAAACTCTTCCTATACTGGCTTAGGCGGGAATCTGTCCCTTCTTAGACCCTTCTCTTCAAACTATCTTAACAGTGTGGGCGTCAAGATCCATTCATTGATCTCTTGTTTAAATTAGCTACTCACCCGAGTCATACATACGACGCAATAATAACTGTTGCGATAAAATAGTAATGAGTGTTCACAAATGTTCAATAAATATGCAAATAGTCTAGAACACATTCTCATAGTAACAGTTAAAACAAATTTAAATTATCTGTTCAGCCGATCATTAAACACAATAATAACAGTGGTGGTAAAAAGGTAGAGTTTCCAAATTCTCAATCAATCAGTTCAAAGCATGTTTAAGTGAACTAGTCAACCGAACAATGTATGACTGTAATGATTGGGGCGAATTTAGGCAGCGCTTGTTTTTTTATTAGTATTAGTTAATTGGAACTACACGTATTGACGTAATTTTGCATGAAAGTAAAGTTACATTTTTTTCTGTCACAATTCTGAAAATAGTAATGGATAGCTTTTTTGAGTTGATATAACGTTTGTTTGTTCAGAAATCCTTTTTATATAAAATGTCATGGACATATCCTTTCGAACAAGTGTATAGCAAAAAGTATCTTTAAACAAGATCCAATGCCTGCGGGACTGGGCTTGGATCTATCACGTCATGTAAATATTAAGCTTTTATGTACTCAGGCAGAGGGCAGAGAAAGGCTCGTAGCGAAGTCTGGCGAAACATCATGCTGAAGGAAAATCCATCTTTTCAGCTGAGCTTTTGGACAATATTATGGGGTGAAGAACGCAAATCGATACCTTGTCAGACCATCATTTGACAAACAAAATGTCCCGTCTTAGTCCTCCCGGGGGGATTTACTGTTGCGTATGTTCAATATGGAGCCACTAATAATTCTGTGCAACCTGCCCACATTCCAATAAAGACCGGTTTGCGTTAATGCCCGATGAAAGGGTGCCCCGAAGACAGGTCGAGTCCGCATCTCAGAGTGTAATCTACTCGGTCGAGCCTGTTCACTGTGGATGTATTGAACGAGGGACTATATTAAACCCTGACTCGGAGATTAACAACATTTCTGGTAATTATCGACCATTCTTTTCCTAAAGATTGGAAGTAAACCTGTTAATTCAATGTTATTAGCACGATATAGATTCAAACTAAATGGTTCATATTGAAATATTATTATTCGTTTCTCGATTTTTGCATACTCTCTTAAACAACCAAATGTTAACGGTATACATGAGAAAACCCACCTCATTGTCAACTGCACGTTGTTAGCAGCTTTCAATTTACCGCAGGAAAAAAATCTAAAAACTGCATACATGTCCTTATATTATATGTAAATGTCATCTTTTTATAGGGAATCACATCGGTTTATAGATGATTCATTACTGTATTTCAAGGATTAATTTACAAGTTAAAATGACAACATACATATTTTTAATTGCGTGCAATTTTTGTTTGTGTTTCTATCGAATAAAAATAGACGGATGAATTTCGCTTGTTTGAACTCTGCATGGGTTTAAATGTTGCGAACAAGTCAAAGAACTGGGAAAGACGAAATTCTACCATCGAATCCAAATCACGCGGGCGCGGACTACAGCTTACATTCAACATTGCCATCTCAATGCTAACCTTTTTTTGTAAATTTGTTGTTTGCTCTAGTTCTCAAACATCAGACGGAACACCAGCTAATACAATCCCGATCTCAACTGGATTTCTCCATTGACAATAGACATCTGCTATCAATCTGTTTTGATCGGTGAATATCCGCTACAAACACAACTAATTCCATTGCGTCTAAACCATGTTTCCGCGTATGGAAAATCGATCTAGAATCAGATAAAATAATATGCAATCTCCATTATGAAAAAAAAAATAGAAGAAAAACAATATGACGTTGACTGTGATAGGTTCTGTTGTGGCCGTCTAAGAAGAACTTATACTGGGTACACCAAACCCATACATTACTTTAAGTCGAGCCATTGCAACACCCACTCCGTTGCCCTGGGGTCGCACTTCCTGATCGCATCCTTTAAACTGTTATACACGTATTGCACAAAGTACAACTTTATGAAGGGGGACGAAAATTTATTAAAGTACCATAATAAATCTTTTCGTGAAGTTCAATTACGATGCATCTGTTAATAAGCAGCTATTAACCGCGATGGCGGACGTAAAAGTGACATGATGGCTCCTAGTGGTTTAATAACGGCCTTAGATTCCAAAAGAATTCAATGGCATAAACATGTTTTTTTTATATACAATTTTGTCATTTACTCGCTGTCGCATTATAATGTTCTAGGATGTAGGAAGGGTTATTGTAGAAATCACGAGAAATCCCGGCGATACAGCGGATGAATGATGTTACTTCTCAGCAGGCTTCCTATTCACCTTGCCATTACGCGGGTTCTAGCCAGGCTGTTTGCATTGCCCCCATGACGTCACAACGCTTACTTCCTCGACAAATACCATCCTTACCACTCACCTTGATTTTTCACTGTTACAAAAAAAAAGATCTTTGCGAAATTCCATTATAATTCAACCGGGAGCAATATTCACATACACAAAAAAATGATATAAATTTCTCAATTTACCTTCAGGCGCTTTTAGAAATGAAAAATCCAAACTCAAATCAGTCTAGCTTAATCCGTGTTACAAAAACTTCTGGGGTTCGCTAGTGTGCATCAAGTTAATAAGACTATTGTGCTTTTTAGGAATGTTGTTGTGTGTTTGTTCAACAATTTGCACGAATTTCAGCATAAATTTAATAAAGACTTTAATATTGAAAACGAGACAAAAAATTCCTGATCTATTTATTTATGAAAAGTCATTCCTCAAAGATCTTATGTGTGATGCGTGATAGAATTGATTTATTTATTTTCTTCTTCCAAATATAAGTCAGCAATTCTCCCCAGATAAAGCTGTTAATTTGGACCAATTTATTAAATAGGCATGGGACACCAGTCATGTTAGTTTATACTTTTAATTGTATCAGTCCGTAGAATAAAATTAATTTTGAACATAAAAAATTAAATATAAGAGAAAGCATTTTTTTTAATCGTGATTAGGAAATCGATCTAAAAGTATATGTATTAACATTTTGCCAAGGGATGTGTAACAAAATAGATAATTTTCCATGCAATGGTGGATTACGATAATCTTTTAAAAGAAAAGGCGGCTGGTGAAACTTGATTCTTTGACACTATAATGTTAACTTTATTTATTGAACTCCACGCAGGGTTTCAATTGCGATATTTCAACTATGAAAAGACTTGTAGACAAAATGTCTTATCATGTATCCATCGGTTATGACAAGGAGACAATTCCTTATAAACGTGTCTTATCTAGTTCATGTATGTTGTGTTGATTGAAGTTTTAAAATTATTGCACTCATATGAGGATGTGCAAGACCAATGTGTGAAGTAAACCACTACGGACGTCACTGGCCGCAACATAGATAATACAGTTAATCACGAGACAAGGACACTACAAGCAAATCGGTTTCCTGTTGCTGTTTGTTTGTTTGATTAATGTTTTAGTCCGTTCTTAAGCTTATTTCACTCATTTGAAGGGGTGCTAGCCCAATACGTGAAAGAACCCCCCTTAGACACCTTAATCTCCTAGATCACCAGGGCAATAGGAAGGACATTCCCATCCCTAAGCGGTGTAGTATTGCAACTAGGCTCTGAGAGCGTCAGGGCAACATAAAGTTATTTCCAAACGCCTGCACCTAGTTCAACCACCCATTGACACACAAGGTCTTTCTTGAATTTAATAAAGAGGTTACATTTAAACCTCGTATGTAATCTGTCCAATGATACGGATTGTGTACAGCCACCGTCATATCAGACAATATTTGAAATTAACAGAATAAAGTTATTTATTTTGTCGTCTGTCTCATCCCGATTAACACCTTGTTAATATTATTGTAAACTGTTAAGAAGAAATGAGGAATGTGTTAAGTTGCGATATGGTCAGTGGCATAAATTCAAATAAATGATTGGATATTGTTTTTGGAACGACTCATTGCTCCGTCATTATGTCGTTTCTTGGTTTGTTTGATTGGGATTTGACGCCATACTTAAAGTTATTTCATTCACATGACTGTGCAAAACAGCTTCGCACAACTAACCACAAATCATGACAAGACGGGACAAGTACAGCACATAACAGAAAGACACCACTAATATTTCAACCCGTTGATGCACCGTTGCTCTGAAAGCACCAGGGCAACTAGAAGCTCTCTACCAAAACTCCGCTTCGTCATTATGTGTTCGACAGATAGGTCTTTCTACTTCATTCAGTACAATATAGGCACTTACCATATACGTGGTCGGTTTATTGATAATAAACACATCTGCGTCGATAACAGAGATTGACAACTAGAGTTGATGGTTTTATTATAACTTCAAGTCATAGACAATATTAGCAGCTAGAGTTTAGTACTGTATTCGATAGATAAACAAATTACGATGTAAATACCGAGAGGCTAATTCGTGTTTATGCTGTCCGCTCTCTTGTGTAATAGTATTTACTCAACGCATTTGCTCGCTGATTCTGATATGTTAAAGGCAATATGTTCGATCAAAAACATCTTTGTTTTATTGGATAGCTGACAATGAACAGAGACTGCACAGTCTAAACCCTGTTAAGACTATACTGTTTAAAACGTTATTTAAATGGTCTATAAAGTTAAGGTAAACGGATTGAAGTAATAATACTGCTATTTCTCGTGCTTTGCCTTTACTGTTTTGCGTAAACATACAGTGAATTTGCCCATGGTTATGTATTGATTTCTTTAACAAGTTTTAAAAAATAGTTTTCAAATTATAGGCTCAAAACAAAAGACAGATAACACAAAAAGCAAGCCAAGTTTATAAACATATGCGTTTTTGTAGTATTTCGATCATATCAGGGGAGAATGAGAAAAAAAATACAAAACGTATGTAGCAAACTGTTTTCTGTTTTATGTGTCATTTTCCATTCCACATATGCCTTCTCAAAATTTTTTAAAATTATCGCCAATAATTGCTAGTATATACACATACTGTGTTTACTTAGCACTGGGGAAAAAATTATGTTACAAACGTGGCGAAATAATTCATATTTAGAGATTATCTTCAATCATTATGAGTATTTATACATATTGTCCCTCAGGGTAAGGACAGTTTGTTGGAAGATTATCAATGCTGTCCTTAATTAGCTCTGGAGGAGCATTAACTTTCCAACATTATGGAAATGCTTGGTTGTTCTAGTGTCAATTATTGTTGGAACATACCGCCGTCATATAGGTGAAATACCCTTAAGCACTGGGTAAAATACCAATCAATCAATCAATCAATCAATCAATCAGTCAATCAATCTAAAGGTACATACTGAAATAACCAGGTGCTGGAGGAAGATTCACTTTCGAACAGGGCAATATAATTTCTGCTTTCATTTTTACATTTATTTTTGTCTTGTGGTATAATGGTAGTGTAGCTATTTAGAGTTGATGTACAAAGCCATCATATACGTCGTTTAGAAAAGAGTTTAACATCTTTCATTCATTTAAGAGTGGAAAGAGGTGGTTGCTCAGAAATAGAAAAGATAAAACAGCATTTCCCCAAATAGGCAAATCAAAACCGCATTATGAAAAAACACGTGGGAACGTTTATCAGTTCACAACTTTTCGCCAGTTTAGTAAGTTCAGATCTGCGCTTATTGTCGTCTCAAGATTTACCTGGTTATGGGCGAATAACTACAAACGAAAAGTATTCCAAGTCTGCAGTCGCAAATATTGTCATCATTTAATACAAAACTCCACCCGTTTTGTGTGGGACCGGCGCGACCTTATAGGCCCACAGTTAATCTAAAGACCCGGCTGTAAGGGGCGACTAACCCACTCGTTGAGCTGGGACGCTGCTATTTGATTGAAATCAGCATAAGTATGGCGTGAAATCTCAATTAAACGAGGATTTAACGATTTTTTCTTGCTAGCATACCATTCAGTTTAGGTCTCTCGTAGGATTTATTCTTCCAATCTAGATGTCTGCTATCATTTCTTCGGACAATAGCCATAATAAAACCATGTGACCATAAATAGTGTTTTTGGATATTCTGTGATTTACTTTCAAAATATTTCACAATAAAGAAAATATACCTTTTAAACTGTTTCATTATCAAATCAATTTGTAATAGACGAATTATTCCTAATCAAAACAATTCACATTCGCTAACCTCAGCCCTTGGGCATCATTATCACACACACAAAACAACCAGACCGGCTCTTCTAACGAACTTGTCCTTCCAATCATTCCCTTGGGCTGTTGTGTCTGTATGGAACCGTCGGCTCTCAAGATAACTAAATTAGCGTCAAACTTTTAGACAGAGGTAACCTTAAATTGCGAGATGAAGCATTGTATTGCAAATTAATTTTTTTCTATTATTCCAAAATATTTCACTTAGAAAGACAGCATGTCTTCTATTTCAGCTGTTTCATGAATTATGGAAACTTTTTCATGCGTACAAGTCCAGGCCAGATAAATATATCTTGATTAAATAGATTTAATTCGCCGTTATGGTATGATCAGTGCCGATCGATATATACTATATCATGTCTATAGCAATCCTAAAATCACGAAACGACTACAGTGGTGCATGTTTAGGGATTCGTTAAGCAGCATTGATTCTTGGTATCGGAGTTTTAGCTAAAGGAACCGTTCTGGGTAGATTCGAGTACAACTACAATTGGACACGAATCAGCAGATGGTCTCGCCTGATATTTGTCAATTAAACCAACAAGGCTTTCATTGCCACTGGTTTGTTCAGGTTAAATGTTGATTTCCTCTCCATACCGTCGCTCATTGTCGTCTCAGAGTTAACCTGGTTATGGACGAATCACTCTCAATCAAAACAATTCACCGTTCGTAATCTCAGACCCCGGGCACCATTGTCACACACTGCAAAAGCGTAGACCACCTCTTCCAGCTAACATGCCATTCAACTTTTCCCTGGGGATACTTTCTGTACGTCGAACTGTCTGCTATCCGGATAACTAAATTTACACTATAGTTGGCCTACACACTGAGGTAAATCGGCAGAAAATACAAGATCTTTTTGCGTTTAAAGATTTACCTTACAGAAAAGTTACATAATTTCAACCCAATTTAGCTCATCCTGGGTGTATTCAAACATTTTCAAAACTGTTATACATAGAGGTTTTGGTTACTCGCATAAATGTACAAATACCATTGTGTTATTAAATCTTACCAAAGATTGTCATTTTTTCGTATGTATAATGGCTTGGGTGGTAGGGGAACCTTCAAATTGCTCTGTTGCTCTCAAGGACATCACACAACCGATGTGTTTGTCTTTGTATTGCGATTTTTGATTATCTTGTCTAGTCCTTCTTTGTTGCCAATGGCATCAAGGACATTTCCTTTGCCCACTGTTTTGGGGTTACCCCATCGTATTAGTGAAATAACTTAAGTTTGCTTGTTTGACTGGGGTCAAACGTCTTAATCATAGGTATTTTACTTATATGACGACGGATTGACCACTTCACACGGCTCTTTGCCTGATAACGGTGGAAAACCACGAGGAAACATTGTAAAAACCAAACTGCAATGCCAGAGGCACATCGTGTGACGCACTCATACACCTGATGGTCGACATACCAACTCGATCCCGTAAAGGGTAAATCGAATCAGGATGAGCAAGCGCCCTCGCTACAACAAAGACACGCCCTCGAAATAACTTGAGTGCGGGTCAAAGCCCTAATTCAGTAAACAAATCTGATGCATATCAAAATATGTGGCACATCCAGATACAACCGATCAAGACGATCATATTATATGTGCATATAAGGCTGCACCTATTCACGTGAGATTGCCAAATGACGGTGTGGGTTGGAGATATTTAGCAGCAATGATTTTGATTTAAACCCAAAAGAGAAGAATCACCAGAAGGTGTCAAATACTTTTGGGAATTCATTGAACACACCGTTAATGACCACCGTTTTGATTTTTTTATTTCTTTGATTCGGATTTTACGCCGTACTGAAGATCATTTCACTAATATGATAGCGTGCCAGCCCAATGAGTGAAGGAAAACACCTCTGACGTAACTGGCAACAAACACGTGACACTTTTGGCAATATCATATATCCATTATTTTATTGTAAAATCGACTATGGTATTATTTTGTATCGTCACGTGGTACTAATGGACTGTATTCATTGGATAACACACCCAAGTGTATAATACATCACTTTATTATTCATTTAGCTTTCAATTTGATTCTAGATGGTCGTGAAACTTTAATTCATTAATACTAGTGAAAAATCACTAAATCAGTCTTTGATAAAAGTTGTAACACTATTTTCTATAGCAACCATATTCGTAGATCCGTACTTAATCCGTTAATCTAGTTTTATTATGTCTACTTGAAGTCCGTGCTTTGGTGGACCCAATCATGTGTTTGTACGGATCGCTTATAGTAACCTCACACCGTTTACCGACTGGATACCCTTCTTTGTGAAGTGTGTGTATTCTAATTTTGTATTCTAGTTGAACCTAGTCTGACTTGAGATCAGTTCTTTGGTCGACCTTATAATGTATGTATACTCGTTCGTTATTCTAATTGAATATGGCCCTGCAGAATACTCCCTCGGTTTCCTCGGGCGATCGTAAGAGGCGAGAAAAGAGGTGGCTTTCTGTTGCCCTGGTGTTCGCAGAGCTAAAGGGCAACGGGAAGCAGTTTGGTTTGTGATGTTCTGTATTTGTGTCTGTGGTAATATAAGTACGACTACGACGTTAAACACCAATCAAACAAACAAACAATCTAATTGAACACCATATTCGGTTGGAGACCAGTGTTTGCGTGGGCCTTACCTTATGCCTAAAATGCCTAATCTCTTGTGCGAATGGTGCTTTCGTTTTCGGTTACTTCCTGGTTTTTCTGGAACAACCTGTTATTATTCTAGTTAATTGATTGATCTGTACTATTTATAAAAATTGAAATCTATTGAATTAAACGACAAATATATTTAATTAAGTACTGAATTCAGTATTACTTTTCCATTTTTTTAATTATAATTTCCGAAATGATCTTGGCATTTTGTATTAAATTACTATACACACCCTGCATAACATTCTAAATTCGACTAATCAACAGGTTATTCGGAGAAAATTTAAAGAATGACTAGTTTCTGATATCACACAGTAGAATATAGGGTTAACTGAAAGTCCTTTTCTTTGTTCGTATAGCCCCAGGCAGACTGGGTAAAGTCGCATGATTAAAACTAATTGGAAAAATTCTTCCGATTTTGAATCAACTACGAGTTAGCCATAAGATGTCGGCTTGTCGGTTAAAGAGTTATCGAGGAGTCGCTAATGGTTTCCAATCTTATCATTTAAGATAATTTATCGTAATAGAGATTCTTGATTTAGAGGGGTTTGACTTAGTGAGGATGTCTGATAGCTGGAGGGGGTATCGTATAGAATAAGAGGTATACCAGTCAGCCGGTCTATGCAACCTCTCATTGAAATGTACTCGGTGGTTACATTTAGACAGGCCACCATACCTCCTTCAAAACTGTAAAGAAGATTTGTTTAGCCGTGATACACAGGTAATGGTTTTGTTTGTGTGACTGGGTTCAATATGTACTTAAGGTTATGCCACTCATAGGACGGCGTGCCAGTCCGATGGTTGAAAGAAACCACCATCGACCTCACTGGCAACTAGCAAAACATGGCAATTATTGGAAGAGCCCCAGGGCGACAGGAAGCTCCTCCCAAATAGAAAGCCCGTATGGTTAAGTTTATCCGCGTCCTTGAGGGCATTCCACCCATATATTACCTTTTTACATGTCTTCTTCAGCAGTAAACGGGGCGAAATTTTGTCCAAACTACTTAACGATGCCTATTTTGATATAATAAAGTCTACAATAACTATTTGTTATGTTCATTAAGAACGTGATACCATATTTCATATGCAGAATGGGTACATTTATAATTTGACATTTCAAATCCCCTCAGGTTTATGCTTCTGTAAAAAAGTAAATAAAACATCGAATCAGGAAAGAGTTTCGTTTCAGAATATTAAATCTATAAACATTTCTATAAATCCTTTATAAATAAATAAATATATAGTAATTGGCCTGATAGAACAAAGAACTCTGAAACAATTAACACTAGATATTTGTGTTACCTGTTTAGATTGGGTGAGAACTCTTGGTTTATTGGTCACAACGTTTCATTCCCATTTGAGAGATCGTTTTCAATTGCGACTTCTTGGTTTATTGGTCACAAAGTCCACAAACATGAACATATGTCTACCTTATTGAAACGTTATTTCACCCATGACAGTGTATCATGCCAAAAGCTGAAGGGTTTAACTGACAATCAAGAGTGACAAGAAAGAACAATCAAGGGACGCTTAGCCAATAAGCCACAGACGTTTACCTTCTGTTTCTCGCAGACTGCGAGAACATCGCGCCAACAGGGAGCTTTGTTGAACCTTCAAAATGTAAACCTGCAAAACTTTGGCTGATTTAAGCACATTTCATCAACACCTCTTCCAAACCATATATACCTGTGATTGATTATTAAACATTGGGGGGCTGAGTATTAACTTAACGTCCATTATCTGACTATAATATAGGTGCAGTTAGCGTTACAAATAATAAATACAGGAGCCATTGAAGTCAAGACGACAGGTGTAGTATTCAAATATATTAAATGGCACCCACTGCATAGGCGCTGTAATCACTCAGTTTTCTCAGCACAAATTGATCACAAGAAAAACACTTTTCTCTGGTTCGCCAAAAGTAAACACAGATCTATCCTCCGTCCTTGATGAATTTCAGCATAAAATGAAAACGGCTCTAGTCGGATCTGAAGCTATAAGCAATGTTTTCGTCCTGCAATTGAGATCTTAAACACTAAATATAGTTTGCCTTTAATTTGAACGCGTTAATCGGCTTTGACACCTTGGTGAACCAACTATACAAATATTTCGAATAACTGGGGGGAGAAAAAATGTTTGCCTCCACCAGGATTCAAATGATATATATATTTTAAATAAATGAAGAAAGAAGTATTTGCTTGCCTGCACCGGATTCGAACCCGGGACATGTGGGTTACAGGCCCAACATTCTACCGACTGGGCTACAGAGGCTCACAGCAAAGTGAGTCTCGAATTCTTACACAGTGAAGATTTTTCACGATTTTCTCTCTTCATAAAGCCCGGACACGGGCACGCTAAATTAGCATCTTTTTTATCTAGATATTACTCAAAATTGGTTTTTGCTTGAGTAAATCCGAGAGCCTGGTTCTGGCATATATATATTTTAAATAAATGAATGTATATATGGTATATAAGTTTTCTATGAATAACTGTACCTTTAAACTGTGCCTAAATTCAGTCGGTTTACAGCCAAGAAGGGCATGTACAGCAAATAGACCTCTTCAATACTTAGTTCGAATTAAGACAGTGTTAACGAAAAGCTGAATGGATATGTGGTTGGCTTTAGTCTCAAGGGGTCTTTGAAAAGTTGAGTGTATAAGAATCTCCCGAATCTGTATT
>JAVFBW010143718.1:0-26933 GCA_034783835.1 Mopalia ciliata | reverse complement strand
CACCCCCCCCCCCCCCCATAAATAATTCATAAACCACATTAAAAACACACACAAAAGGCGCCCAATATAATTAATCACCAAGACTGACAGGACAAATAGAGAGCCTTCTAGTTTAAATTTCCCTAAAATTGCTGTCCCCTTATCAAGTTGGCCTTCTATGTTTTTTTTAAAATGTTTTATCAGACCAAAATGATCAAACAAAAAGATAACATATTAACAATGTTGCCAGCATGGCACATATAACCACACCACTCTTTAAACGATTTACAATTATTGCTTTACTAACTTTGAATGAGTTACCCAAAATCCAATCTGATTTCTGCTATACACTGCAAAAGAAAAAGGTGATAAATTCAAGTTGAAGCATGGCTATTCGGAATGGCAGAAGCAAGATCCTAATTTTCCAAGCAATTATTAATTTTAAAGAGGACACTTATAAATTAACTTTAAACTGCTTGATTTATTTCTTTAAATGATGGTTCATGTTTTGGTTTGTCTTCATGGACATCAAGATGCATATGATTGTTCCTCATATTTCTTCTTTAAAGGAAAGTCTATTAAAAAAATAAACATTAAACGTTAAAGGGGATGGATAAATATACGAATCATTATATTAATACAAACTTAACAACTAACATTTTATACAACTAATATTGTTACATCTATGATGTCGATTTATCTGAAACAATAGAAATAGAAAATATTATCTTTGTCTAAAAATTGTCATGTTTGAAGAGTTACTTTGTCATGGGAACGAAGCTCAAGCTTATTGCATTACCAGCTTAATTAAATAATAAGCAATATCAACTAGATTGAAATCCGAGTTTGAATGCCGTGGAGGCAAGAAATTTATTTTTTCTCCACTAAAAAAAATATAAACTAGGTTTAAAAATAGGCCTCTAAATGTTCAGGAAGTGTTAGATTGTCTGAGAGAATAACTGGTGCTCATTACAGTAACACTATATTGAAATTGATCTAGAAACTATGTACATAAACTAGGCTGAATCCCAAGTGCAAATCCCATTGGAAGCAAGCAGTTTTTTTTTATCTCCACACTAAAAAATAAACTAGGCTAAATAATGGACTAAATAATGGGATAACAAACAAATCACGAATCTAAACGGTTGTGTGCAAGAGTTGGATTTCATGACAGTCAGTAGGTAGTATTTCTTCTGCAGTGTAACTCTTAAGCATTGCACATCGAAATAATATAATACTGAAAATTAATTGTGCGTTACGAAATTCAACTTTTATACATATAATATTTAAAAATATGAGTTTAAGGATCGAAACAAAAATTTAAGGACTTCCAGTTTATAAAATTTCAAAATTAGTCTTTTGTTGTTCCTTGTAAGCGGAAAGTATGTTTTAACAGGTGTCCGAAGTCAACTCCGAAGTCAATAATATTTTCCTTATATGTATTCAAACAGTGAATAGCCAAACTAGCACAGAAATAGGATATAAAATGCTTTCCTTTGTAAATAATGCACATGTATGACCAGCCTCGCGCTACCCCTAAGGGAAAGGCATGGCATAAATAGGTAGCAAACTATTTAAAAACAGCCAGTAAGCATGGCAGTTAATTGACTTCCCTTCAAGTTCGCGTGAAAGTCCCCATAGCACATTTGCATCGCTTCACTATTAACCAGAATGTGACTAACACCAGCTGCCGTTGTGTATCACTAACGCATGAGTACTAACATAACATAGCATGTGCAATAAGATTGAATGTGTATTTCAGTGCTGATGGGAATTACGAAGTGACATTGATGACAAAAGCCACATTACACCATGATGGCAAGGTTGTTTGGGAGCCCCCTGCTATTTACAAAAGTTCCTGTACGATTGATGTAGAGTTCTTCCCCTTTGATGTGCAGCTATGTTCCATGAAATTCGGCTCCTGGACCTATGATGGAGACCAAGTGGACCTGGTACACATTTGCTCCCCTAAAGGCAAAGATGACAAACCTATCCATAGAGGGGTAGATCTAAAAGACTTTTACCCTAGTGTAGAGTGGGACATTCTAGAAGTCCCAGCTAAAAAGAACCAAAAATTTTACCTTTGCTGCCCTGAGCCCTACCCAGATATAACCTTTAATATCACCATGCGTAGAAAAACCCTATTCCATACAGTCAATCTGATCATTCCCTGCGTAGCTATTTCTTTCCTTACTGTCCTAGTATTTTATTTACCGTCAGACAGTGGGGAGAAGATTACTTTGTGTATCTCCATTCTACTTTCGCTGACTGTGTTTTTCTTGCTGCTGGCGGAGATCATTCCGCCTACCTCAATAGTGGTGCCGCTGATTGGCAAGTACCTTCTTTTCACAATGATATTGGTGACACTCTCTATCATTGTGACTGTCATCGTTCTCAACGTTCACTTTCGGTCGCCATCGACGCACACGATGTCGCCCTGGGTGCGGAGGGTCTTCCTTAACATCTTACCACGACTACTGGTGATGAGGCGACCGAACATTGAGAAAGAAAACCGACCGAGGGTCGTGGTTCGAACCTGCAATGGTCTTGAAGTCAGAGATCAATATGGCGAGATTAAACGACTTAGCAGGGAATGTGCATTCGACCTGCCTTTGGGTCCTTGCAATTTAAGGGGAAACCAAGAAGATCTATTGCCTGGTGAAACCGAGACATCTCCAAGGTTACGCCATCGCCAGTACTCGCCAGACGCTATCCAAGCCATGGACGGCGTCTCCTTTATCGCAGAACATCTCAAACACGAAGACTACTTAGCGGCTGTAAGTACACCACTTATAAGTTCATCGATAATGTAAGATTTGACAGGCTAATATTACAGGTATAGTTTTTCTACCTTTTTTTCTAGAGGGGGTTATTCACTATCTACGTTTAGGCTGTTTCTCCAAGTTTAGATGACTGGTTGGAAGAGGCAATAGCGGCATTACCATTAATGTATGCCAATGTGTCTCGGTCTAATTTGACAACTGGTTCATCTGTAATGTTAACCATTCTTCAATATGACTGATGTTATAATGATTATCACTTCAAACTTTTTTATCCAATACTTTTCTTTTTTCTTTTTTAAACTCAATAATGTGGAATGTAGAGACGGTATAAAAGTGGCTTCCTCATTTGGGAGTTCCCACCAGTTAAGTGTGCTCTCTAAAAAGCTAACACTCGTTTGAAATATTCTATTGTTTAAGGTACAAGAAGATTGGAAATATGTGGCGATGGTCCTTGATCGATTATTTTTGTTAATATTCACCACAGCCTGTGTGGTCGGAACTTTTGGCATAATTCTTCAGGCGCCTACTATCTACGACGACAGACAATCCCTAACAAAAGAGGACACGTGCTTTTAAGATATCCCGTTGAGGCGATTAGAGGAGATATCTCATGGAGGCAACTAGACGAGATATCACGTGGAGACAACTGGACAAGCTATATCATGGAGGCAGTTAGGCAACATATCCAGTGGAGACAACTAAACGGGATATCACCTGGAGACAACTAGACAATATGTTTCGTAGAGAGAAATAGACAATATATCCCCCAGCAAACCAAACAACGTTGAGACAACGTTTTAAACTGTTCGTGTTACGCTGTTGCAACGGAATTTTGTGGACTACCATTTATGTTGCCAAAATCTTAGAAGACAACCACACGGCAAGGAAACAGAAAGGTTATAGCTACGCAGTCCAAACATTGTTATTATGCTGTACGTAATAATCCTAACCTAACCCTAATCCCGTGAAGACAACTAGATATGCCATGGTGACAACTAGACAAGATATTCCGTGGAGACAACTAGACAAGATATCCCATGAAAACATCTGTACAAGGTATCCGATGCGATAATTAAACGTTATGTCCAATTGATTCAAGTAGACATACATCCCGTGGAGGCAACCAGACAAATTATCCCGTGAAGACAACTAGACAAGATATTCCATGCAGACAAGTAGACAAGATATCACGTGCACACAACTAAACAAGATACCCCGATTAGAAAACTAAACAATACATCCCGTTGATACAAATAAACGACACATCCCATGGAAACAACAAGACAATATATACCGTTTAAAACTAGACAATATATCCCCTTGAACAAAATCCTTAAAATAATGGTTTACGTTTTGATGACACTAGTCATGTACAAACAAACCTGTTAATTATTGTAACACTACTATCTGATTTATGTTGAATTTAATGTCCGCTATTTAACATTAATTTCACAACCAATTTTGCACACAAACAAATTGTCAAGTTCGCTCTTCACGAGTCATATTGGTATCGTATGAATTTGCAATTCAAAGGTTATTACATTTTCTGAAGCCAGTCATTCTCAATTTTGTACATTCCCGGATATAGATTTGTCTTGGGTAAGAATTAATACTAAGTTAAAATTTAATTGTGATATATAAACAACCACTGCTATTCAGAAAAACTAAAATTGAATATCCGGACAGTTAACAGATGTAAAGCTGCTTTCCTTCACCAGCAATAAGTATCCATAAATGTGCTTATATGTGTAAATAACTATAAACCCCCGACGTCAGGGGCATACTACAGCCTGTTCCGTTTTAAATCTTAACCCTAGAAATGATGTAAAGAAAAATGTTATTTATTTATTTATTGTTATTGACGATTACATATACTTGTATTATACATTTATTCATTTGTATATTCCCGATAAATTTATTTAAGAAATCATTTTATATTTTACTATGTGTGCCAGTCATCTTGGAGTTGTTTTTCTTAGGTCTGATGGCGAGCGATGCCTCCCAGACGATTTGCTGAACAGCGGCAACAGCGGACAAAATGCGAATAATATGCGAAAAAAGTATACAACGTTTTCCTCCCATGGGTTTGGATGATATCGGTAGTAAAATATGGTTTTATTTTACAATCAATTCAAGGCTATAATCAGAGTAATTGAAATGTCTGTATATATACATTTTAGCCACAACACAACTAAAACATCTTAAATGATTGTGCTGTTGTAAAATGAACGTTTCTTCGCCGTTAAGTAAAGATGATATGACTAAATGTTGAACGCACTACCCTTAGAGAAAAGTTGACAACTGTTAGGAGGAAAGCGCCGTGCTCTTGGTATTTTCCTCGAATTTTTAAGCAAAATGTAGGCGATTTAAAGATTTAAAGAATTATCTGATGGTTGATGCGCTTTTCTTTATACCTTAGTTTCGATTTGTGTAGTTTCTCAGGGTTTAGCCGAGTAATCCGTAAATGAGGTTTCGATTGCTGTTGAGCGAAGTACATTCAGCTTGTCCAAACATTTGGCGAGAGCTTCGGGATTGTTTGGTCCATGTAGCAACTCGCACCAATCGAAATTACAGGAACGTAACGTTCGTCTATATCTTGGTGGATAATACACTGTTTGCTTTACGTTTATCTTACAGCTTCGAAATATATCTTTGGGAGTGGAAATTGAAAAACACCAGAGGCTTTTTGGTCGATGGTAGCGGGAAGTGGCTCGCTTGATGAGAGTTCTTCCTCAGGCAGTACGCACGGCTAAGAGACCGGTCGATAGCAATACACATCTGATAGAAACAGCTTCCCTGGTACAAGAGTGTTCTTGTGATGCTACGGCGAAGCATTGTAGCATTTCTGTTTAATATTTGAAGAAGCTTACACACTCCACACTTTTAATTCTACATCAATTAAATTGATTATAAGTTAAAGTCGATCAAAATCGTGTTCAACTTAATGACGCCAAGATAAAGTATAAGATTTTGGTAAGATCTGCATGAGCCCTCATCAAAACCTTCCCCAACACAATGCATATCTTATATGATAAACCCAGAGATTTCAACCGGTAAGTTAAACTAACCGAGACCGAGTAAATCAGCGATCCGCAAACCACAAAATAACGCCAAGGGTTCCGTCCACTTTAGTCGATTCGTTTGCCTGTTTGTTTGATTGGAGTTTAGCGCAATATTTAAAGTTATTTCACTCATATAACAGAGTGCCAGCAATACGGGGGAGCAAACTACCCCGCCTCACCACAGGTAAAAACATAGACAACACAAACTATCACAATCAATATTTTTATGAAACCGCTTAGCTGGGCAAATTTTTGAAAAAATAACGACAAATAACTTTTACATTTTGACATTTGAGCTTTTGGAAAAATCTTATTCCATTTCCAAAATATGTGCAGATCGAGTTAATTATTAGGTATATATGCAATTGGAGAGCAATATTATGTTAAAAACAAAATGTGAATACCCCCAACTAGATCGGTTCCTGCTGGGGAAGAAGAAGCTCCCTGCAAGTGTGGTCTGTAAACTTTAGAAGCGCAAAGAAATATGTGGACGTATGTAATTTTACCACAAACCAATTGCTACAAGGGCAATGAGTGTAGACAGCAGCACACAGGAATTAAGTCTCAGAGCAATTTAAGGCAAGCTGCAATGCCTTGTCTCATGGGGTTAGTTTAATATTAAACGAAAACACTTTGTCAAATTGCTCAAATATACGGCAGTTATTTATCGTGAACTGTTCTCCACGCAATACGGCACTATAAACAAAACATGAAAATAGTAAAAAACAAAATTGTATAATACTAATTGCTGATCAAACATTAATCACACACTCTAGACATTTTTTTCTTGTTTTACACAGGTTGTGATGAGGATAATTTTGTCCAGTTCTAAAACGCAACCACAATCGGATCAATATCAAACAGTTCAACACCAGTAACAAAGTGCATTTCTAAAAGCAGGGCTTCCGGTTTAGAAGGCGACTGCTAACAAACACGTAAAAGTTCTGTTTGATTGCGGCTATAAATTCTTTGCTCTTAATCACAATATTGTTATGCACTTTAAAAGGAATGTAGAACTGAAAAATTAATGACCGTAAAGTTACAGAACAAATAATTGCCTTTTGAACTCGCATCTGGTTTTTCTCTTAAAAATGAGCTGCAAGTACATGGCTCAAAACAGATATCATGAAATATCGATAAATAATCGATATTCGATATCTCCAAACGCTAGCAAAGCCATCAAGGCGTCTCTTTTATCACTGAACATCTCAACATCTCTTTTGGGTTGTTTTTACAATTCAAAGAAGTTACACTGAAAATGACGATTGTTCTACGCCACTAAGACACCAGTCAATCGTACAATAAAACTAGCATGGAACATTATTAAAGGATTTATATCCCACTCGTACACCAATCAATGCATGTATTAGCATTGGTGTACCAGTGGGAAATAAATCTTTTAATAATGGTCCGTATTTCCTTTATTTCCTTTATTGTAAGGTTGACTGGTTTTGTTTGTTTGTTTGTTTGTTTGTTTGACTGGTGTCTAACGCCGTGTTTAGGACTGCTTCGCTTATATCTCGGTGGTGTACTCCAACAGCATAATCGACACACTAACGTTATCAATAAATGTGAAGAATATTCGTGAGGTGATAATTGGATGGATTTGCTTGTCCCCATTTACCTATTAAAAATATCCGCTGCAGTTGAAACGACGTTTGTTTGTTTTGGTTGATTGGGGTTAAACGTCGTACTCCAGGGCATTTCACTTATATATTGTCAACTTCACACTGTTCCTTGTCTTATTACTGTGGAAAACCGGGAGGAAACCTTGTAAAACCCACTCCTGCGAAGGAGCCAAATCTCGTGACTCACTTATATACCTAATGGTCGACATACTTTGAAACGACGAGAAAAGTGAAGGAATAATCATTTTAGCAATCAAAGATATTATTAATCAAAGTGTTAAAAATGCTAAAAAAAAAAAGTTATTTGTAGGAGTTTAATCCCACAGTGCGCATGTCAGATGACACTGGCGCAGTTATTGAGCAGTTCCAATAAATCTCATACTAATTGATACTGCAAACATAGTATTTACAAATAGCCTTTATTGCTAATGTTATATATATAAATGTAAGATACTTTTAAAGTAGAAAATTGAGCCATTTAAAGCAGGGAGGATATAAGACCCGCGAAGGTTACCAACTGCACGGCAACGAAATCACACAACTGTACGCATACAAAAACATGGCTTAACATGGCTATGACAATACTGATTCAATTAAAACTGATAATTATTTATAGCGATACGTGTAAACGGGCAAACGATTTAAGACTGAAAAACGCTTGTATTTATATGTTTATACATGCATCGATTGATTGATTGGTGTTTCCCGCCGTGTTGAAGGGTATTTCTCTTACATGACATATTAACATAATAAGGACCAACCGATTTGAATGTTTGCTCTGTGGGACAGTTACTAAATGTACAGACGAAAGAAAATCCACCAATGAAATGCGTGTAAAATCAATACGGTCAATAAACTGGGTCACACACCTGGGTCTATAATACAGTTGGATTCGAGAAGGTAAGCCCCATTTTGAGCAGCTGTAGTTCGTGTTGAAACAGGTGTTCTGCGTGACTCCGGAACACCAATCCAGGCAACCGGGGGATAATTACAGTGGGCTTAATCCGTCGAATTAGAACAAAAGAACGCAATTTCACCCTGTCCCTACTTTTTAGTTTAAAAGGGTTAAGAAAAAAGCATTATATACTTTTGTGAAACAAGTTAAGTCGACATTGTGTGTTTGTTTGTTTGTTTCATTTTGGTTAAGCGCCGTATTTAAGGTTATTTCACTCACACGACGGCGTGCAGGCCCAATGGGCGAAGGAAACCAACCTCAATGCTCGTACAACAGCTGTTGGGATCTGTCCGTTTGTTTGTTTTATTTGGGCTTAACGCCATATTTAAGGTTATTTCACTCACACGACAGCGTACCAGCCCATTTGGGTGAAGGAAACCAACATCAATGCACGTACGACACCTGGTTTGGAACTGTGGCATATTGGCACCACATCGATTTGTTGTATATTATCAAATAATGTGAGGGGAATGTATCTGATTATATGAAAGCCCGATGTGGCAGTTCGATTTTCGTTGATCGACGTTTTATATGATTCCCCCTAGTTTGTTGAAATCCGTTACCTTTTGTGCATAAATATTAGGTAAAAATACCGAACACAGTTCTTTAATCATTTGGCAAAGATGTTTGTAAGTTACGAGATTGACATTTTGCATTTTTGCGATGTGTCAAAACGGTTTAAGAAACATAAACTGGTAGAAATCACACAAAATATCCTTCATTTTTAAACCAACGACTTAAAATAAAGAAGCTCGAGATTTTTCGCCCCCAATATGAAATTTACTTTTATTTAACCCAGGTACCTTAAGACTTTCCAAACCCAAAACAAAAATTTAAATCGTCAGGTCTGTTATCAGTGAATTCAACTAAATAATGAATATGAATCGAAAAAGCATGTTCTCTTACATAACTAGAGTTTCGAAATTATGCCATAGGACGCTATTATTGGATTAGTTACGAAGAGCATAGCTCCCATCTCTCAGCCAAACGATTATGTAACCCTGTTGCTCCCACAGCTAAGGGTAACATGAAGTTATATTTGTGTAGCCCTTTGATTACGGACTGTGATTGTCCTGTATTTGTCTTGTATTTGCTTGTTGCCAGTGATGACAAGGCTGATGACCTTCGCCTATTCGGCTGGCAAGCCATCATATGAGTGAAATAACCTCCAGTACGGCGTTACATCCAATCAAGCAAATAAAATCATAGAACCCGAAAAGCATATATGCATGGTGACACTATGGATCCAGAATACGTATTTTGTGTTTAGTGCCGTGCTCAAGGTTATTTCACTTATCGAGGGGCGATGTACTCTTACAGTTAAATAGCAATAATAAAACAACCATGAAAATGCCAAATGTGCTGCTTTGTTGAAAACACAGTGAAGACATTACAATATACTTGAAGCATACTACTTTGGATTGTTGGTCACAGCATATAGTTGTCAACATCCCCGATTGATTAGGTAAGTTTGGTGTGGTATCGTCGTCCGTGAATCGGTTAGCTGCTCTCTAAGGATCGTTTTAGGCTTTGCGGAAAGTCTTTGCACCAATTTCACATCCTGTCACGCCACTGACAGCAATGGTAGATTGTTTATTGGATTTGAGATAACGTCGTAGTCAAGGCTATTTCACTTATATGACGATGGGTTGCCCATTTCACACTACTCATTGCGTAATTACGGAGGAAAACATCGTTAAAACTATACCCGTGATTGCTAGAGCTAAACGCAAAACTATCCCCGTGATTGCCGGAGACCTATCGTTAAACTCCCAATAACGGAACATAAAAGTGGGATAAGTAAGCACACACGCTAACCATTTAGCCGCGGTCACGGGCCCGCAGCAATAAAAGGATAGAAATAATACGTACATACGCAAGTTTGCTCAAATTGGCAAGGCTGGATGTCTCATCAATTCAGGTACCTGGTTCGTGTTAGTACCGTCAGTGCCTGTTCTCTACTACTGTGCTTAAAGGTATACAGAACTCTCTTTCTGTGTATTTTGATACGCGATATCATTTCAAATCTCACACACAAAATGAGCAACAAAAAAAACCCCAGGAAATAAACTGAAACAAAGGTTGCTCGCATCTGAAACAGCACAGACAAACATTCATGTAGTGAACAACACAAAACATTAAAAACAATAAAAGAGCCTTTATAAAATATTTGACCGTATTTCAAATTATGGTGACATTACAATTATTTAGACTTAAGCTGTTTATTTGTTTGTGTGGTTTATATGGGTTTAACGCATGGATTGAGGTTAATTCACTTATATTCGGACGTCCAAGCCCAATGGGCGAAGGAAATCACCCTCGACGCCACTGGCAGCCAAAAGACAGGACAAGTCAATAACAGGCTAGAATGCAGAAATAGCACAAATCGATCAGCTTAATGTTGCCCTTATTAGGCCTCTGGGCAACAGGAAGCTGGCACATACAGTATAAATGGGACTCAGTGATATTTACTACTGTCTCAGAAACCGTACATAACTATATATCAATTAATCAAATACGACAGTTTCGTACTTGATGAATTGATA
Source organism: Mopalia ciliata (assembly GCA_034783835.1). Taxonomy (NCBI): domain Eukaryota; kingdom Metazoa; phylum Mollusca; class Polyplacophora; order Chitonida; family Mopaliidae; genus Mopalia; species Mopalia ciliata. The sequence goes on along the minus strand of JAVFBW010143718.1, from coordinate 15,980 downwards.
CATAGTTAAGTAAGGTGTCTGAGACAAATAATGTCCTGCTTTGGCTAAGTAGTTAACTAATTGGTTGATTAAGAGAGAAATTAAATTCGGTTGAGAGAGAAATTAAATTCGGAACCCATAAATCACAGTTGAAGTGGCTGAAAGGCTGTCTAGTTTATTTCTCTCACATTATGGTTGTTTGCTCCCCCTGGTACACTTTCTGTGCAGTCTTGCTCACACTCCTATAGATTCAAGAACATTCATTTATCCATTTGCTGATTGAATCATAGGAGTCAGTTCAAATACTTAGAATGCATTATATCAGCTTCAACGGTTGCATAATTCGGGCGTTTATAGCCGACAAGCGCATTTCCCTCTCGATAATGGAAGAAGGGGATATGATAGGAAAATTGCTATGTCGTACATGTAATAGACCACTTAGAATGTCTTCAAGCCATTACACATCTTCCTCATATAATGACACAAGGGGGATTTTCTTTTTTAAAATCCAGGCAGAATTGCTACGTTGAAAACACGATGAATTAAAGCATTGTCAATTACCCATAATAGGATTTCGTTGTCAAAGCAGCTATTTTAAAACATTCAGATTGCAAGTATCGTAAAACCATAACACATTGATCAAATTGTAGGGATGAAATGATGACAGCGTTCAGATCTGACACCGGCATTCCTTGCTTTTATTGGTCACATACAAAAGAAGACATAGGCGTATAATATATAGCAAATTCTCACATATAAAAGCTCCCTCCGGCGGCGAAAGATTACAGTCAAAGGGGGGTAATTCCTTTTCAAAGTTGAACGGTACTGAATGGGAGTTAGGGGATATCGAATCCGTTTTGCTTTGCTTTCCAGAAAACTGTCATCTTGCCATTCGAGGAAACATACATCAAAGACAACGAAGCAAATCGGAGATAACCGCCATATCCCATTATGCAAGCTGTTGTGGTTTTATTGATCCCCCGTTCAAATCAATTGACCCAATGATCTTTGAAGTTGAGCGACATGACAATCAATGAAAGCCCCTACCTTGGAAATGCCTCTCCACAGGCTTTCCTACCGAGGCCTGACCATGCACAGAACTGGCTGTTAAGATCGCCTGACAAACCAGAACGAAAGACGCATAACAATATTGAACACATAGAATCCTAAAATCATGCATAATCGATAAAGGCACCCTGTGGTGTTTTTGTATGAACTTTCACCCGTTCGACATCGCCAATTAAATTCCTGGAAGGACACACTGCCTGGTAGAACTTTTTTAACTGTACCAGCCAATGGAATAACAGCAAATCCTAGACATCAAGGGTCTGGACATTTAATCAATACTCTCAGAAAACCAGACTGTCTGCTTTTGTCCAAGAAGAATGCGGCAGAAAGACGAGGTCATATCATCTCCGCTTTTCGTGCCAAGACTCTGGAAAATAAAGTGATGTCCAAATTTAAAAAAAGACTGTCATAAAATACGATTCAGAAGATATGGTTTCTGGATACTTGGTTTATCGTTAGCAGCTGAGAACAGGTAATTCCAAAAATAAATCCCGCCATCAGATGACCTCCTTAAATAACTTTATGCATTCAAATCCATGCATTCTAAGCAAAATTTTGTTTGGTTTATAGTGTAGTATTTTGCGCAAAGTCTGAAAGTTCCCGAGCACCATTTCACTTATGTCATGGCTGTGTTGGTATCCATGGCTTCGTCGATGTAAGCTGGAAACAAACTAGCATGTAAAACCATCTCATTGGACTGGAAGATGATTTTCATCAGTGTAAGCGGGAGTGGGCTTCAATTCATTTATGAAATTGTTAAAAAAAAATAATTAAAAAAAAATCTTGCTACTAGTGCCATACATTTTGGGTGGAGGTGCTATATTGCATACGAAGTTTGCAAGCCTCATAAGCTGGAAATTGTATTCTGAACGTGTGTCCAGTTTTCATCACAGAGTCGAAGTCAATTTTGTCAGGGAATTGTAGGGTGTACAGCTAGGAATTCTATCAAATTTACTATAATGAAACTTCAGGGAGCAATAAATAACAAAAGAGTTAAATGCCCCCTCCCCCCTCCCCCCTCCCCCCGCCCCTCCCTCCTCTCGGCCCCCGCGTTGCCGCCTCTCCATAAAAGTATTAAAACGATGATTGATACATTATTTGATTGATTACAGTAGTTGAAGTCAGAAAACGTTATGATTGATTAAAAGATTCATTGATATAGAACTTTTCATATTCATTAACAAACATACTGTGTTGGAAAAAATAATTTTCTTTCAAAACTGTTAGCAGGAATATGCTTTGATACATATTGCCCTAAGCCAGATCTGTGGCTGACAGAAGAGAAGATGTCTACACCACATATCAAAAACAGTAAATGCTGACGTGTTTTGGAGCGTTTCCGATTAGTTCAAAAAGTTACTTTGCAGGAAGGTATGGTGTCAAGACAAAATGACTGTAGGATAAAAGGATAAAGATCAGAGTTCCTTTCCACAAGTAAAGACCATTGTATAATGCTACAATTTTTTAAACAGACGACATAAATGTATATTTAATACAAACATTCAATTTCCAACAAATCTTAATGATGCACTAATTTAATTGTACATTTATTTTATTGTTACCTTTAAATGTCATTTCAATATAAAAATCCATTCGTTTATTTTATATGAAAATAAAGTATTTTATATTATTTTTGTGGGGTTTGGATTGGTTGTTAAAGTCGAACTAAAGGTTTATTTAATAATTTGACGGTGTGCTAGGCCAATGCGCTAACAAAATCATCAACGATGTCCCAATGGAAATCGCAAACAAAAGACACATCAGGAAATCGGCTTCTAAATGCTTCTTAGCTCCGAAAGAACAGGGACAGCAGAAATCTCCTTTCAAACCGCCTGCACTGTCTAACAAATGCATGTAGCGTCTTGCAGAGAATGTTTTCACCCACACATGGCCTTAACACACATCGCAAGTGCGTTTCACATGTTCGGTTCGTGGTAGTGCCATCAAGTGGACAGCTAAAACTGACATAGTGCTATGTTATGCACACTATAACCCTATATCTTATACTGGTTATATATCAGGATAGAGTAACTTTCCCACAAATTATTGTTTATTTTGTATTTTTTTCTTGTCAGTTATCTAAGCTTTATTTTTAAATATAATGCACAGATTCGGCTAGGGAGTTTCAAAATTGCCTTGGAAAAATAAAGTGAGATTCTAAGCATGAGGCATTCATACGAACAAGGTATCAATAAATAATTACATTTAGTACACAGGTACTACAAGAGACGAAATCGTTTTTAAACATATTTTAATGATGAACAAATGCGGTTCACCATTCATTGGCTGTATGAAACTGGGAGGTGTGTGGACACAATCACGTTCAAATGGGCTATTTTTCGCTTTTCTTTGTATTTACGAAGGCGTTTGAGCTCTGATTTAAGCTAACGCAGATGTTTTATCCATGGAACGGAAAAGGACATTTACGAATAACACTTTCTGAAAGAGAAAAAACGCTTGGATCAGTGTTAAGCCCTTTGCCGCGTGTACAGCCAATGCGTTGCAGGTGGTATTACAGACGTCATTTAAGTCCTTTCCCTTGTATTTCCCTCTCAAAAAACTCCTCTGATAGGATGATTGAATATTATTTTGTCTCAGCTGGTACGCCTATTCATAAACTAATTATGGCCAGACGATTAAACCCGCAGAGAAAGTTTATCCGGTGACTAGTATAAAAGTCCGCATTGCTTTGTGTGCAACAGAAACTGGTCAAGAAGATTTAACAACAAGAACTCAACGGAACAAAGAAGAACTACCAAAACACTACCAACAAACAAACCGGACCAGGAAAGAGACTCAAGGTAAAAGGAAACAACAAACAAGGAAACAAGACAATTAAGAAGAACTCTAAAGATACAAAAGGAAGACGAACCTAACAGTTTCACAAAACAACAGCAAAGTAACATTAACAAAACTTGGAGCAGTAATTTTTCCAGGGTGAACGGCCAGAAATTTGGAACACATCCGTTTGAATAAAGAACCTAACGAAATCAGCCAAACCCAAGTCATCCCAGCCCAATTTAATCGGAGAAATTCAGAAAACTTTACATTCAGGGTTTCACAGAATTGCAGGTGAGTAAACATATTAGTCATATATTGCATTTCTTACACGATACCATCAATGTGTTCATCACGAAAAGATTTTGTTCATCAGGTTGTTTAATGCCTTAAATATTTGTTTTTCAAATGGGTGGATTTTGATGCGATCTTCTTTATAAGGTATTGCTGCTGTGATGTAGTAAATAATTATAACATTGTTTAAGTTTGGTGAATGGTCTTTGACTGTAATTTCGTACCGGCTGTGTTGCATGAAGATGATTCCTTGATAAAAATCATAGTGTGTCTCGAAAGCGAATGTATTCTCTGAAATGTTTGGACAATTCGACTTTCAGTTTTACTAACTAGTACTGACGAACCCTGACGAACCCTAGCCTTCAATAATTCAATAGAAACTTACTAAACATCACCTTTAACAAAATTGATTGATTGATTAATTGGTGTATGAGCGCCTTGCTTAATGGCCCTTCGCTATGTGTAAGCTGTGTATTCCAACAATAATGAACATAATTTAAAGTGTTTTGATACTGTATGAAAGTTATTATCCCGCCAAAGTGCTAAGCAAATTAAGAGAGCCTTGTTACTCTTCAAGCAAACTGCCCTTAGTAAGAGGGCTATTTAAAACAGAAGGTGGGCTACTATCATAACTATGTTATTTGTTATACCAAGACTATGTTCAATCTTTAGAGTTCCTTTAGACTCAGTTACAACGCTTTCCTTCTAATTAGGGACTTTATAAAGACTTATTCCGTGACTTTAAGAAACCGTTGGACAATTGCAAGTCTGTTTATATTATCACCTTAGAGTCTCTTAACTTTGTACAACAGATGCATATCCTTTGGCAATATCTGATTAAAATTGATTTTCTATATTTTCCAAGTTAAGCCAGTGTAGGATGACCACTGCTGTCTGCCAGTCTTTATTAAAATCAACCGTTCAGCTCAATCCTCTGAAGCGCTTCTTGTCAACAACTCCAACCTTAGCTACCAGAGCTTTATCAGCCGATGATCTTGTTAATCAAACTGTGAGTATACCCTTAACTCCATTACACAATTCAACATGTTATGTAAAGAATCCACTCTTCATTTAAGTCACATACATTAGAAGATTACAAAAATATAACAAAATAACATACTAGCAATTATGTTGTTTATACGTCTGTACCAGCGACAACTCTGGCGGGAAACGACCAAAGTCTTGGTAATAAGATCCCATCTGTGGTGCAACAGGACCAAAAGCTAGAGGATAGCACAGCCGCGTTGGCGGTAAACGATCAATGTCCGGAAAATACATGTAACACCCTTGCCCTTGTGGGAAACGGCCAATACCCAGATAATAAAAACCGCCCAAGGTCAGACAAAAAAGGACCGCATTCCAGAGGCAAACCATCCGTCCCACAGCAAGTCATCGACAACCTTCTTGCCAAATTTGTGGATATCTTGTACCACATTAATTGTTTATTGTGTAGATTTGTATTTTTCGGCAATGTGCTGACCCTGGTTCTCAGAGCACCGGGACAACAAACCACATAAACCCGGTCATGATACAAACGACATCCACATAAAATTACATAATTACCTTATTTCTAGTGCCCTATTACAAGAGCAGTCGCAGTCCTAGAAGACACATTTGGGATTTCAAACAATGATGCAGTGGTGGACGAACATGCAGCAACTGGCATCAAGCCTTACTCTCAAGTCCCCGGACCAAAGGGTTTACCTATTGTCGGGACCCTCTTCGATTATTTTAAAAAGGATGGACTTCGATTCAACAAAATGTTTGAGGTGGGTACAAGTTTATGTTGCTGTTGATTGGTATTTTAAACCATGTATCCTATTCTGCTCAATGTAAGATGGTTCTAGAGATTAAATCGATCTATAACAACGCATACCATTAAAGTAAACCGACAATTGACAAACAGTCTATGTTCTAATCCTTGAATGTCAGTCCTAAGGGAACAAGATACAGAAAAATCTTCTCTTTTTTTAAGCTTTACTCCTCGCCTCTGATGGGTCTATATAACCTCCCCCCAAGAACAAAAGCATTTTAATGAACATCATGCTATTTCCAATAATTTTCAGGCATATCAAAGCAGAGCTCTGGAATTCGGCCCGGTGTTTCGAGAGAACATTGCAGCAATTAGTAGTCTTGTGATCAGCGATCCCGAAGAGTACGCCAAAGTGATACAATCAGAGGGACGATATCCCGTTCGTCGCGAAATGGAACCAATGGCCTATTACAGAACGAAAAACGGACTAGGATTAGGTTTAGTTAATTCGTAAGTTAAATAATTTTAACATTTTGTTCCCTTTTTAAAACTTTTTTTGGCTGTCGGTTAAAGTGTCCTGTAACTATCAGGATTGGCTGATTTATTGATCTATTGATTGCTATGTCACTATAAAGATATCACTGTCAACGAACTGAATATCAAAACTTAAGAACTGACTTATTGATGCTAAAACGTCATGTTGAATAGTATTTCACTCAAATGGCGAAAATGTATTCGAATATCCACACAGGCACAACAACTAAATGTGAAGTGTTTATTAGTTTGGACAATTCATGTTTACTTTTGTTTAATATAGACCCCATGGATATTCTTGAAACGTTGTGCATTTAGGCGGGGTATACCGAAATATGTTGTTATTAGAAACGTGTGGAGGAGAAATAGACTAACCAGTCGTGTCCTCGGTTTTATAGATGTTTAATGGGTCATTATGGCAATGTCGTGACATAGTTTAATAGTTTAAAATAATGTCTTAATTTACTTTCCAGACAGGGTGAAGAATGGCACAAATACAGAACTGTCCTGAGTAAAAAGATGCTAAAACCCAAAGAAGTTTCTGACTACTGTTCATCGATGAATGATGTTGCCGATGACTTTATGGACCGATTGAAATATGTGCAAGGCGAGGACTGCGAGGTGCCCAATCTAGAAAAAGAGCTTTTTAAATGGGCAATGGAATGTAAGGACAATCTAACTTATTGAAAATCTTAACGAGTACATGATCAGCTTAGAGAACGTTCTGATGATTTCGGTTATTGTAAAATAGTTCATATGGATAAGTCGTAAACTAAAAAACGGTCAACGGCCGTTCCTTAGCTATGCACTGATTAATAATCATCCCATTTCGTAGCAAGGTGGAAAAGGTTTGTTTCATTGGGGTTTTACGCCGTGTTTTAGAGTACTTCACCAGCGTATTCCAACAATAATTGACACTAGCACAACCAAGATGTGAAGCCTTTCCATAATGCTGGAAAGGTCATTTTCCTCCACTGCCAAGTTAAGACAGTATTGCTACTCTTCAAACAAACTGCCCCTAGCCAGTGCAGAGAGGGAAGATCCAAAGCCTTCTCATGGAGGGGGTTAAGTTGTAGCAACGTAATAACGATATTTTCCCCAAAAATTGCTGCTAAACATGGGAAATGGAAAGTTGTAATTAGAAAGAACATACGACATTAAACACCAGCCAAAGAAGTCATATAATGCGCGCATCTGTCAGTGATTTATAAACCGAATTTATTTTAACTGAGCTGACAAACTTACAAAAAATCTCATTTTTATCTTACAGCTATAGGCACAGTTTTGTTTGAAGAGAGAATTGGGTGCTTTGCGGAACCGACACCAGCTTTAGCTCAGGGCTTTATAGACAATCTAATGGGTTACTTCAAATGTATGCAACCCTTAATGTACAATGTGCCTCTGTACAAAATTTACCCCACAAAACTATGGAGACAATTTGAAAAGTATGCAGACAACGTCATGGCGTTCGGAAGAGAAATGGTTGACAAGGTGGGTGTTGATAGTATTAATTTGCGAATACATGGGTTTACAGTTTGCAATCTAAGTGGTGTTGTTTGCATTCCAAACGAAAGTTGCCTCGCTTTGAGCTTGACCGAATTGACCATATATGGTAAATAGTTTACCATATATGGTGTTTATTGCTTTCTAAATGGAAGAAGGGGGCTTATTCTCAAAACTGTAAACTGTATGTTGGTTTTGGAGATTTAACGGAGATGGTATACTTCCTCATTTAGTTCAGGAAAGTAACACGTTGGAATAAACTTAATGGAATTAGTGTGATTCAGCCTTTTAGTTTGCCTGTTTTATTGGGGTTTAACGCCGTACTTAGGTTTATTCCCCTTTCACCATGGCGTGTCAACCCAAATGGCGAAGGACACCACGAACTTCAACAGTGGCAACAAACAAAAACAGTCAGGACAATCACAGGGCCTGATTCAAAAACATCATAAACACATATATTATACTTTGTTGTTGGTGTACAGCTTCAAAACGCCGTTTCGTTGCGGTATTTATGTCGCACAAATCCAGAAAGAAGCTGCGCAAGTCAATGCCACCTTTGTCAGAGTTTCTAACTAGAATCAAAAGAACAAAATCATTTTTGTATTATGGTGCGAAACTCGACGCCATTGTCCAACGCACCACCAAAATAGCAAGTTTGATAACAGTGGTCAATGCACAGTGGCTATAATATTCCAATGTAACTAGGAGTGTGAAATGAAATAAAATAATCAAGCCCCTTTATGACAGCGAAGAATGTGTCTTTCGTGTGCTTACGTTGGGTTATTGGCGTTATTACATGGTTATGTCAGCCTTGTCAAATATGGCGAGTATGACATGACTATTGCATAAAGCAAATTTGTAGCGTTAACTTTTTATTGATTATTGTCAATTTTATTCAAGTTCGTAAACGACTTTCGTTATTTTTTTGCAGAAAGTAAATGCAATTAAAGCTCAAGTTGACAGCGGGTCAGATGCCTTTGAGAGAGAAGAAAAGTCGGCTTTTCTAACGTACCTTTTGTCACAGACCTCTTTAACACCGGAGGAGGCAAATTCGTCTGCTGTGGATATGATGACCGGGGCTGTCGAAACGGTAAACCTGTCACATTAAAAACAAATATGAAAAATGAAATTAGTTCTGATATGAAATACGATGGTCTATAACTTTTTTTGCAAATTATGAAACAACCAGCTTAAATGATATTCAAAACTTGTTCTCAAAAACTAATCCCTATTAGCATAAATAAATCACAAATATTATTTGTATTAATGAATTTAATCCAAAAAAAGGGAAGCACGAAATTGCAATTCTGACGTAAAAAACTATGAAAAGAAACAACATTTATCATTTGAAATCAAATGGTCGGGATAATATTCGTCCTATATGCATTCAATATAGCAATAGTGTAACTTCAATCAATAGCTCTTACAGATTAAAGTGGAAGCGTTTATTTTGATTTTTTTTTAAGCATACACGATAATTTCTTATTAGAAGAATAATACATCTTGTTTGAGTGGAATTTAGAAGCTGGTAAATTAGAAAGACATGACGACTGATATTATATCAAGAAGTTGAACATCCATATCAGTCGTCATGTCTTTCTAAGAATAATATAGTAACAATACGGTTTTTTTTCTTAACAATGTCTGGTAAAGTTCCTATGACCCGGTTAATTTATACAATTAATTTGCTGAGAATTTAAGACCAATGATGGCCATGAAGCTAGGTTTGAAAGTGTAGCCATCTCGGTCATTTCACCCAGTCATCGGAGGATTGGACTCCATAATCATAGCTATACACTATGCCGTCCTTTGTTATCCCGTCTTGCTGCTACAGCGTACCTCCGATCATTTCTGTTCATCCTGGCGACGTCTTACATTCTTGATCAATGTATTTGGCTGTACGTCTGTCAGCTATGAGCCGTACATTGACTAAAGCTCTAAATGACAAACAACAAAGCACTATACTATTCATTCCCTTACTTGCGACATAACAACAACCTTAAAATTCCATTTGTTATACTTAGTAATTGAACCTTGGAAAAATATCAAGAAACGCTCATTTCGACAATATCAACCGATTGTGTGAACTTGAAGTAAGACTTGAAACATTTGAGACGGACTTATGTTGATATTCATTTTTATTTTTAATTACAGACGTCAAATGGAACAATCTGGGCGTTGTATTGTTTGGCACAAAATCCGAAATCACAGGAAAAAATATACGAAGAAATCTTAAAAGTGCTTCCAGAAGGAGGGGAAGTCACCCCCAAAATCCTTGCTAATATCCCTTACATTAAAGCATGTCTTAAAGAGACCTTCAGGATTTACCCAATAACATTCGCCACAAGTCGTTTCCTCCAAGAGGACACAGAGATAGGGGGATACAACATCCCAGCAGGGGTAAGTTCTGGCCGATCTCCATTGGCAAACATGCGATACATTGCAATTTCTTGTTGTCTTTTATACCAGCTTCTAATAATAGGTCTCTAATATGGTTGGACAGATTCTATGACTAGAGAATCGTGGGCAAAATTACTTTCTGTTTTATTTGCATGCCAAATTAACGTGCAGGTACAGAATGGCGATTTGTGAATTGCGACCAGCAGCGTTGAGCATATCCAATGTCTCGATTACGGCTTCATAAAATTGCAACTCGAATCCGGTGAGACAATTAATCGGTACACTGCGAATCACGATTGCAATTGAGCTTTCGCTTTAAATGCTTAGTTTTTATTTTGTATCGGAATTTAGTAGGTCATGAAATTCATTGTTATGCTTTCCTTTGTCGCCAACCGGTTTTATTATTGTCAGTGAAATAACAACCATGTGCAGCCTACGATCAAGTGTAATAAAGGCTACTTTAGAGTACCTTGATGGTGAATTCACCTAGTAGGAGGTTGAAGACCACCAATGTTAAGTATTCTGAAATCTATAAGCAGCGGCCTTGATTCTTTGAAATTGTTTATTTGAGTAGAATTTAATTATACACAAATTTTCTCGTATTTATTCACCAATGATTTTTCGATTAAATAGTTCTGCAACAATTAGTTTATATTATACCTTAATTTGGGATAGAATTTATTAAATTAGTTCAAAATCTTATAATTCTGCAATATGTGTACACATATATACCTATATTTCTAAGACCATTTCCATGTCGATTGATTAATTTAATATTGAGACAAACATTTTTATTATAGACCCACGTTCAAGCCAATACATACGGTATGGGACGGGATCCGGGGCTATTCTCAGAACCTGAGAAATTCATCCCTGAACGTTGGCTTCGAGGCAACTCCAGCAATGGGCTCAGGGCTTTCTCAAACCTGGTGTGGGGACATGGGGCAAGGATGTGCATTGGTCGGAGATTCGCTGAACAAGAAATATATATGGTTATAGCAAAGGTTAGTGTCTCCGCTAAAATGTATTGTATGTGCCTTATAGATTGCATGGAGTCTTGGCTATCAATGGAATATTGTGTCCTCGACTTTTTTGATTTGATTGTGAATTAACGCTGTATTTAAGGAAATTAAGCCAACATGACGGCTTGCTAGCCCTATGGGTGGAGGACACCTACAAGAAGTCTCAAAAAAGCAATTCAATGGCAGCGCGAAAATATTTGCCAAATGTTGCCTCTTAGTTCTGGTACGCATATTGTTGGAAACAATAATCTTTCTCTAATGCTGAGTAGACAGAATTGCTACTCTTCAAACAAACTGCCCTGAGTCAGAGGGCGACGGGCGACTGGAAGCTCCCTCCAACTGCTCGCTGTACGTATTGCAACATCGAAGGCTTGAGTATGTACTGCCTGTTCTACCATGTAGACTAAACTGACATGGTCGCTCGTGTTTATTGTTACTTGGGGCTTCTCAGCACTGTTAGCATTAGTTATTTAGATGGACGAATTCACGCAAACCAAAGTTTATTTTCGCTGACCGTGTTTTTATTTGTTTCTGACCCATTCAAATAAAAAAACTCTTAAGGAGTTGACTTTTCTGGAGTATACTGTAAAGTACAGTTCTGTACACACGTCAGATGAATTAAATGTTAAACAGAAAATAGTGTATGTGTTTGTGTCACAAAGGCAATAATAACGATATTCCCGGGATGTTCCAGTAAAAAATCACATCTGCTGTGTGTTGTTGTTGATTTACTTCCTATCCCATAATGTCGCCTATTTTACATTTGAAAACATTACAGCAGTAACTCACGTAAAGTCAGAATTCAAACTACACTGTAAATTTGTTTGTGTGTTGTACTGGAGCTTAACACGATACGAATTTTTTTCCCCCCTTGCATCAGGGCATTCCATCCAAATGGATGAAGGGAATGAATTTGGGTGCCGTTTACAACAAACAAAGACAGGATTAGAAAACCCCAAGACGCTATGCAAAGACATCATAACAAGGTCAGCTTTATGCTTCCTATTAGCGCAGGGGGTCTTTGCAAACTACCTGTAGCTAACTCATATAACAAACTTGCAAACTTGTATGTTACGGGCTGTATGCAGCAAGTTAACTATGTACAAATGGTGTTTTGTTTCTTATTTACAGATTGTACAGAATTTTAAGCTGGAATACCATCACGAAGAACTACAGCCTGTTCTGAACACTATTATGACGCCAGACCGTCCTGCAAGAATAGCCTTCGTCCCAAGGAAGCAGACCTCTGCTAACCCGCAATTAGGTTTTTAAGTCTACACAATGTAATATGGAAAACAGGAGTATCGAACCAAAACAAGTGATACAAATACTGACGAGCTTTCAATAAGGCCATTACTCTAGGGGCATCCCCGTTTAGACGTCTGGATTTAAATGCAATTGCTCAAATTGAGCGATTTGGAGAGAATTTGTGTTTTATCAGCACGGGATCGCAAATGTAACAAAACTTTCAAACAATGTCATGTAGAGTAATCGATTGATCTAGGGGTCTGATTTGCATCATAAAATAAAACTTAGGGGGGGGGGGGGAGGGGGAGTTGTGGGGCGGGGTCGTGGTTTGAATTATTTTATTATTACTGCTAACGTAACTATAAGAAACGTTTAAAGTTATAGTCAAAATTATCGCGAATGAGAATGAAAATATCGCGCAAAACATTATGTGTTAAGTCTGATTGAAAACATTCTAGAATAGACAACATATTGTAAAAAAAAATATATATGTTTGGAAATTCAGACATTCCAAAGTAGCCAAAATCTTAGTTTCAATTCATTTCAACTTCTCTTTTATTTCAATAATCTGAATATTCTTAATTGCACCAAGCTCATAAGGACACAAATAATTCTTTATGTTTGTTTATTTTGTTGATCTATAACGCAATGTTGAAGGATAATAATTTGCCTTTATCATCCATTAAATTTGCAATATTAACCTGTGCTATCTTCATTACCATCCGAACGTCTTCCAGATTAATTAAAGAAAACCTTTCGTTGTTTCGATAAATAAGAAGACATCAACACGGTGGAATATGAACACAATAAACGAACAATACAATACAAAAGAACTTGCGCCGATTTGTCCTTGACATTTTTTCTAGGGCAAAAGTTTGTTCTAAGTCATTTTAATCTTTTCGAATATAAAAAGACTGCTTTCTATTCGAGAGAGAATTCCATTGCACATACAGGAAACAGTATCCCAGAACACAGTACAATTTTTCTTTATTTATAACTAATCATTTCCTGTCTTTCTCTTTCCTTTTTTATAACAGCAAAATACTTCAAAATTGAAGCAAACAGCTGAATTAAATGAAATATCAAAATAGAAATATTAACATTCTTAACATAGATTCCGAATGTTACAAAAGCACAAGGGTTGGCAAGATTTCCCCACAGAAGGTCCTGTCTGACCACTGAATCTGGTCTGGAATTCAACGTAGTAATTCGATTTTTAATTTTTCATTTAGGATCTGACTTGCATCATGAAAAAAAGTTGGGAGCTGGCTGTGTTTATACTACTGCTGTCAACCCAACCTTATGGCATATTTAAAATTATAACTCAAGAAAATATCAAAACAATTGTGACTTATTTTTTCCCCATTTTTCTTGTAAGACTTCGCTTTTATTCGTAATTAAATAATCAACAAATAAGAACTTGACTTTTTCTGTTCTCTTATTTTGCCTTTACCGTTATCTTACCTTTTACACTAAGGTTAATAATTTTCGAACATGCTCCTTGAAAATCGCATTACTGAAATCTCATTCTTTTTAACGACACATATGGAGCCACCATCGCCCTGCCTCCACATCATTTAAAACAAACATTTCCCTCACACTATACAGTGGAAGAAATATCCGCAATGAAAAATAAACAGCAGTAAAGAACATATGAACTTGCTTCTGTTTGATCTCAATGTGGTGCAAATAAGGAACAAGAAATGTTGATCGGAACCTTATAATATGTCTGTATTCTAACTAAGATTGTTTACACAATACTAGCAAATCTGTGAATTTAGTTCAGATACGATAATTATTTCTACGCGTATCGAACTTGAAATACCATCGACAAAATAAATATAGTTTTTTTTTTGCTAATTGGTTAATAGTTGGAAGGATAGATCTTAAACTGTTATAGCACGCTTCTTTTATATCTATAATTTTGCACGGAAAGATTTTCATTGTCTACCCAAAACAAACCGCATGAAATTTTCCAAAACAATTAAAATATCTAACGAGAGCTTTAAAGTGAAACATAGTTAAAAGGCAGTACATTCGATCTATCTTTGTCTTACAGTTTGGGGGATCATCAATTATAAGGACTTCCAGGTTTTTTATTTTAATTTACATACAAACTTCAACAATTTCTCCAAATTTCCTCTTAATGCTTGACTTTGTGAAGAATTTGCGCACAATTCTATCTCCTAGTGTTAAGCATCAAGTTTCAAAACCTACTTAGGCAACTCATTGCATTGAACTATAAATTGTACCTAAAAGACAATTATCAGGATTTATAAATAAATATTAGTACTAGCATAAAGTTTAGCTGTTTAAATTTAAATTTAACCGACAATTTCCTAGACGCGGGACCCAAGCATGACGATAAAAGCATGTGAATTGTACACTTTCACCTATCGCATTTAATAATTTTGGCATATATTTTTCTCTTGCTTTTTCGCTGAATAAAACTATCCTAGCACTATGGAGTTGTTTTGCGTTAATTTATCCCAATAGTATGTCTCTCCGATGATGATTGATTGATTGGTGTGTTTTTACGCTGCGCTCAAGGGTATTTCACTTAAATGAAGGCTATGTATTCCAGCAATACTTGACACTAGCACAACCATGATGTGAAGTGTTTGCATAATGTCCGAAAAGTAATCGTCCTCCAATGCTAACAAAAGACAGCATTGTCACTCTCCAGACACACTGCCCTTTAATAAGTATAAAATAAAAGCCCTGGAAAAAACTTGTTTGATCTACCCCCAACAATGTTTTTTTCCCTTAGGTCAAAAAACGATTTCGAAGTGTGGCACACGCTTCATATATTTGTTTTATTGGGTTAATTAATTGGTTTGGTTTAATGCCGTGCCCAAGAGTATTCCACTTATATAACAGCGGTGTGGCCAATAGCTATTTCGACACTCACAAAATCTTTCACTATTAGTTTAAGTGATTATTCTGTAAGAATATTAACATTCGCCAGTGCAAAGTAAAGCCCTATGTCAAAACTTTAAAACATACATGTACTGCCACGGCCAGGTAACTGTTTGATTAGGTTTCATCCCGCATTTAAATTTAAATCAGTGATGCTATATACTACCAGCGGAAGGCATAGACCAGAGAAACCTCCATCGACATCTGTGACAACAAACAAACACATAGCAGAACGATGATAAGTTTTAAAAAATACCAATACTCCGCTTAAAGTTCGGCTCCGTAATCACCGCGGGAGCTAAGTATTACCATCAACAGGTTCTGAGACTTAGCGTACTGAGCAATGTTGTAACGGTTGGGGCCAAGGAAATGTGTGATGTGACACCAGTTAAATCTGGGAGGAAATATATAGCTAATTATAATACGCACACGCTGCCATTGATTGCACCACCAGAGGCATGTCACAATACAACGCCAGTCGA
>JAVFBW010143707.1:0-12740 GCA_034783835.1 Mopalia ciliata | reverse complement strand
CAGACAGACAGACAGACAGACAGACAGACAGACAGACAGACAACCCCATAACATAATACGTCCCGTCAAATGACAGGCGTATAAAAACAATGACAAGACAGGACAATCTCAAAAGGCAACAAATAGACCTCACAGAACAGAAAATCTTTGTGTTGCACTCCTAGCCCCGAGAGCACCAGGGCAACATGAGGCTCCCTGCCGTTGTCAGCCATCTATTAATGACTTCTCCTCACTTAAAAGACCTCAGACACATGGGCATCTAGTTCCAATACAACAGACAGTGAGGTGAATATTTATATTCAACAGCCACGCATAACAAACCCAGGTACAAATTCATTATTATTATATTTTGCCATTTACTCATTCTTTTACACTGGTTCTAATATTTATTAACAAAATCATGATACGCTTGAACCAACATTGATGAGAAGTCATCTTCAATATTAAGCCCACATGTTACACTTAACAAGTTTGGCTTCAAAAAACCTCAAAAGATTTTTGTTTTTAAGTAAGAGTGTCTGATATTCATAAGGATCCCATGTTTATAGTTACAGTTACATGACAAGTAAAATAAAAATACAGTGCTGAAGCATATATATTTTGACGATTTGAAGTCATACATCAAAAAATTGCAAATAAATGAAGCACAAATAAAGGACAGGCATAAAATAAAATAAAATTAAATAGCCCAATTTCAATTAAAGAAAAAGTTAATATACATTATGTAAAATATCTCTTTTTATAGATAATAAAACATTAACATAAACATCATCAACATACATGCAGCAATAAAATATCCTGTTGTCTTAATTTGACTTGTATTATGTAATTATTCATTTATTTGTTTAATCTCCATAGATTCTGACTACATACTGGCATATATATGTTACCCACTTAGGCCCTTAGATTGTCTGTTTATTTGATTAGGGTTTAACCTCATACTCAAGGGTATTTCAATTATATGACCAAAAATTGACTCGATCCCAGGATGGGTATATCGAAGTAATATTAGTAAGCGCACACAATAACCACTAAGCCATGGCCTTTGTCCCCAAGTCAAGATTGTCCCCAGTCATGCTGGTTGTCCTCTATCCATTCCTACCTCAAATAAAATAATTTTCCATTTTCACTCACTTACTCCGATTGGACAACCTCAGTATAATTGTTTAAATGAGGCTGTCCATGATCAGCGGGATGTGGATTTTTCTGGGCCTGCCACTTTATTTGTTGTTAGCAAAAATTGCTTACTGAATGGCAGACTGCTTTTGCAAGAGAGTCTTTCGGTGAAAAATCGTTTTAAAACACAAGTCCCTTGTCTCTGTTTATGTTCCTAAAAGGGCAAATGGAAGTTGGATTCAAGGATGTTTCGCTTATATCTTGACAGTTTGCCTATTTCATACTCTTCTTCACTTAAATACAGTGGAAAACCAGGAGGAAACCTCATAAAAACATAAAAATAGCTGATAATCGATAGATGGACATATGAACATGTGAACAGCACATCGGAGTAGGGTAAATAAGCAGACACACTAACTACTAAGCTATGGTTGCAAGACACTAAAGTCTGACAAAAGCATATAAAAAGAGTACTTACAATTTGACCAATATATAAGCTGTCATCTGTCACAAAAGATGGCTTGGTTTAAGGGGTTTTAATCTAATACAGCCAGCCCAGAATAACACGTCAAATAAATAGAAAGAACAAATAAAATTGTGAGATATGAGACGTGAATAATCAAACAAAAGCCTAGAAAGAAAAGGTTGTCAAGAGCACTTCAGTTTCCACAAAATGTGTTTGTTTGATTAGGGTTTAAAGCCATACTTTAGGTTATTTCACTCACTTGACGGTGTGCCAGCCCAAATGGTAAGGGAAACCACCCTTGATGCCACGAACTTGACAAATACATGACAATACAAAGACATCACAATGAGATAGGCTTCCTGTTACCCTAATATCTGTTTGTTTATTTAATTGGGGTTCACTTCACACAGCTCCTTGTCTAGTTTTGGTGGAAAACCTAGAGGAAACCTTGTAAAAACCACCCCTGCGATTGCCGGAGCCACATTATGTGACTCGCTAATAAACTTGATGGTCGACAGGTGGACTCTATCACATGATTCACATCAAAGCAGGTTCAGTTAAGTAAGCTCACACGCTACCACTAAGCCAAGGCTATGGGCAAATGGTAAATGGAAGTAGGATTAGTAAGCACACACAATACCACTTAGCCACGGCTATGGGCCCCCTTATCTCTCAGGGTTTGCACACAATGAAGCTTAGAGCTACTGATAGCTGGTTCGATGGTGTTTGCAGTAGAGATATTCAAGTGTCAAAGTTTTATTAAATATCCAAATTAACACACTTGCAAGTGATTATCTTTTAGGGCACAGAGCTTTTCTAATCCAGTGGCTTACCATCACTGCGAATCTAGTTTAAAATAAAATTTGGCAGAATTTAAATTTGAATTTAAAGCAGCAAGAGTTCTTGACAAACAGTTCTATTCCGTTACAAATCACACAATATCATTCATCATACAAATACTGGATTTGAAATAAACAAAAACAAACTTCAAAATGACAAATACATGTATCAAGCAAGTGCAGAATAAGTTCCAAATCAACAGCAAATTTTCATGTAAAAACAATAATTTCAACTCAATGAAGTGGTTTATGTTTACTTATTTCACTGGTGCGTCCCATCATACTCAAGGGTGCTTCACTCATAGCACAACTTGGTGGAAATCAAAGCGAAGAAAAAAACCTTTTTAAAAACTGCTAAATTTCTTGTCACCAGAAGAGTTCCCTTTTATACCTTGACTTAAAAAGTGATCTCAAACTTTTGAATGGCTAATTTGTTTGGATGGGGGACTCATTGTTCACTTACACTGTTCACATTGCTAAAATATTAACAGTCCTGAACCTGAGACAGTCCAAGTATGTGGATCTAACAGACGAACAAACGAACACCTAGCACACGACCTAACCATGGTCCAATAAATTTGTCAGTGGTTTCTTTGTTTGATTGGTGTTAAACCCCAATCAAGCGCGATGATGTGTTTTGTTTCATTGGGATATAATGCAGTACTTAAGGTTATTTCACTTGACCTAATAGGGTCTAAGTCATATTATCTGTGATATTATATGTAATTCATATTAACTCCCGGTACCCCCCCTAATCTCAACACATGGTATCTCTATATATAGACTGCTGGGGAGGTACCATGCAACATTTCATGGCTTTTTCTGTTTTCTGGCCTAGCCTCATATGCTGGATTTCTATTGGCAGCATACACCCAAACTCGTGGGACTCTGGCCTATTTCAGCGATCATTTTCCCTGGATTGCTGACTGTCACTCCTATTGTCGTTGAATCGGCTTAATTCATTGGCCGGTGAATTAAGGGATGGGACAAGATTATGTGCCCTTATTCGACTCCGATAACATGATAGAGGTTTGCCTAATGTTTATACAAATGTCTTAACCTTGGCTTGCAAAGATGGACGAGACTTAGATGCACTATGGGAGAAGGAAAGCACCCTCGACAATCATCCACCCATGATCTGATCAAGATCTGGCTATTGTGCTCTTCACCAATACTTATTACATTCCCACTCAACTCTGTTAAGTCACTATCCTTATTACATTCCCACTCAATTCTGTTTAGTCGCCAATCCTTATTACATTCCCACTCAATTCTGTTTAGTCGCCAATCCTTATTACATTCCCACTCAATTCTGTTTAGTCACCAATCCTTATTACATTCCCACTCAATTCTGTTTAGTCACCAATCCTTATTACATTCCCACTCAATTCTGTTTAGCCGCCAATCCTTATTACATTTCCACTCAATTCGGTTTAGTCACTAATCTTTATTACATTCCCACTCAATTCTGTTTAATCACCAATACTCATTACATTCCAACTCAATTCTGTTTAGTCGCCAATCCTTATTACATTCCCACTCAGTTCTGTTTAGTCACCAATCCTTATTACATTCCCACTCAATTCTGTTTAGTCACCAATACTTATTGCATTCCCACTCAATTCTGTTTAGGATTTTCAATGTATACTGTTACTAATAGTACAATAATAGTAAATGGGCAAATGGGCAATATTCTACATAACTTCTCACCTATACTGACATTGATAATTTCACCAACAGACTACATTTAAGACTGAAACCAAAATAAGGATGTTGCTAAAATTGGGGTATACACATACCTGTTCAGGGGGTGCTGATTTCATGGCCTTAGCCAATGAGCCTTTCTCTTTCTTTTTCTCATGGCCATGATCTGGATCAGATTGCATCAGTCTCATTCGATTCTGAGTCTGGATAAAAAGGTAGGGTTAAATCAAAATAGAATTTGATCGGTGTGTAAAAAAATGTAACTGGCAGGATAATTGCTGTAAACAAGCTCATTCTATGTTCATACAGAATTAAAGTCCTAAAATTTCACTAGTTTTCAAGGATAAAATAAGAGTTTTCTAGGAAGCTTTTATCTAATTAAGTATTTTTTGTCAAATATTTTTAAAATCTCAACAAAGGAAGACGACTAGATTTTCTTGTTCGTTTCAGATCTATCATCATAATGGTCTATTATCTGTGAAAGTCTTTCAAAATAAATGTGAACAATTATATTGAGTCGTTTAAAGAAGCGAAAATTGTGTTTTAGACTATTCGGTTATTAAGTCACTAGTCACTAGTCACCAGAAAACTTTAAATCATTTTCGCTCGAGTTGTAAGGACTGTATGAATGCTGTCATTGAAGATTGGTAATCTGGGGCCGGTTGCTCGAAAGAGTATTAGCCACTAACACCGGATTAAATCGCTAATACCGGGTTAGAGTTACAACATGGTGTGACATCATCTAATAGAGGATTAAATTTAATAGGGCTTCGAGCAACCGGCCCCTGGTTTTCCAAAACAACTTTCTTGTATCACTGCCCTTATGCATGTAAGTTAGACTTGGTGCAAATCAATTGATGATAGACAACTAGCAAGTTGTAAAATGCTAGATTGCAGGAAAGCACTAGATATGGTTTACCATGATTACTACATAGAAAACCAGATCATTATAAATTTCACAACAGTGATTCAAACATTTTATAATCTTATTATCAATTAGTCAACAATAGTTTAACAATCAAAATATCTGATATACAACCATTACAAATAGGTGTTCTACAAAGGTTTAATACTAGGACAATTCTTATTTAATATTTATATAAATTATACTGTTTCATATAAGAACGTATTCATACTCATGACACTTCTGAGGTAATTTTACAAAAAATAAAATGTAGATCACTGTTGGTGCAAGGCATTGAGGAAAGGTGCGACTTGGAATAATCATATTTATTATGTTTGTTGTAAATTTTCAGGAATCTTGTGAAAATATCAAAATTATCTTGATTAACCTAAAATACAGCTATTTTATCTGAGTAAGGTCCATTCTCAAATTCTAGAATTAAGCCCAAACATGAAACTCTGAACCTCAGTTTTATTCTGGCTAAATTATGTTTATAACCACAATTGACAGATCTAGATTATAATAAACCAAGCTGAGTAGCTAGCACACCCACAAATAGAGGCATTTTTTGAAAATATATGCTTCTTATCCCAGTCAAATCACCTTTTGTTTAAGAAGTATTTTTTTCTTCAAAGAACCAAAGAGTAAAATATTTATATTGGTGCAATATGCAATGTCTGCCATATTTGTTGTGAAACCTACTGAAATACAACAACATCTATTGTATTGACAGAAAAAGCAAAATTTGAAAGCAATATGTGATTTTGAGTGATGGCCATTTTTTGTTTGAGAAATTAAATGAAATGCAATCCCACCAGTTTCTTAACTGGAGGAAACTATTTTCAAAGTTTGAAATATGATAAAATAATGCAATGGCTTCCATTTTGTTTTGCGAAATTTGTAGAAATGAAATCCCAATATTTGTCTTTTACCTTAAAAGTTTCTAAAAATAATCATGCTTAGAACACATAGGTGTGAATATGGTCAAATGATGCATTGGCGGCCATTTTGTTTTACAGAATTTGGAGAAATTCAGTCTGATCCATTGTCCTAAAAGCAGGAAGCTATCTTCAAAGTTTTAAGGTAATCCGTGAATTTATTCTCTACGTATTGTGTTCACAACACATACAGAAATGAATATGCTAAAATTATGTAATAATGGCCGTTTCATTTAACAAAATTTGGTGAAATGCAATACCATTCATGTTTTAACAAAAGGAAGGTACATACCAAGTATGAAGTTAATCGGTCAATTTGTTTTCAAGCTAGCATGTTCACAAACATTTTTGAGGGAAGCACGGAAAAACGGACAGACAGACACCTAGTAGCATTTGTAAGTCCCCCTCACTATAGTATATTACAAATAATTTTAGATCATTGTTTTGGGGCTTAAAAGTGACATCCAGATTTAAATTTAAAAAATTAAAAAATTTAAAAAATTTTACAAATGCTTGAACATTCTGTTGGAAGAACTCACAATTTCTTTGAGTTGTTCTTGTAGCTGTTTTTTCTCTTTGTTAAGTTTTTCCATCTGTTCCGTATGTCGTATCTTTTTAGTACTCGTTAACTCCAGCAGTGCGATATTAGCATCTTTCTCACAAATGGCAGCCTGGGTCGCCTCTTGCCTGACAAACAAATTTTTTCACCATTTAGCATGATGACAAAGTAATGGAAAAGTAATATTTTAACTCAATTCGTCACACATTAAATCCCAAACTCTCTCAAAATTAACAGACTTATTTTAATTTGACATTTTTAATTGATTGATTGATTGTTTGTGTTTTAGGCCGTGCTTGAGGATTTTTCACTTGTCTGACAGCAGTGTATTCTAACAATAATGGACACAAGCACAACCAGGATGTGAAGCATCCTTATAATGTGGGAAAAGTTAATTTTCCTCTAGAGCTAAGTAAAGATACTATCGCTACTCTTTAAACAAACTCTCTTAGCCAAAGGGCCCACATTTTTAAGCAACCCAATGTATGAATGACATACTTCATTTCATAGACTTCCTCCATATGTTTTCTTCTCTCTGATTGCAAACGCTTGAGTTTAGCATCTCGGTCGGTTAGCTGTTTCATTAAAACCTCCACTTTCCCACAATTCTCGTCAAACTGAGATTTTGATGACGTCACTTCATCTTTTAACTGTTCAATCTGAGAGCAAAAATAGGCGAGTCGTTGGTTATTTTAATGCAGAATTATTTCCTTTTGGATGAATTATACATAATTATCAGACTGCACGGATTTGTTTGTTCAGGTTTATTGCCTACTTCAGGGTACTCATAGGACAGTGTGCCAGCTCAAAGGGTGAAGGAAATGACTCTCAACGTCCCTGGCAACAAAGTTTGGTTTGGTTTGGTTGCTTGGGGTTTAACGTCGTACTCAAGGGTATTTCCCATATATCACAACGGATTGTCCCCTTCATTGCCCAATGAACAGTCAGAAAACGGTGGACAAGACACACTCAATCCTGTGAACCGTTTATCAAAGTAGGCTTTAGTCGAGCATTCGCTTACCACTAAGCCACAGCAGTGGGCCAGCAACAAAGTCATTGAAAGATTTTGTTTGTTTGGTTGATTGGTGTTTAACGTCATACCCAAGGGTATTTCACAACAAAGGGAATTGCCAGACTGCACTGAAGAATTGCTTAAGGGTATTTAAACAACAATTAACAATATCACAACCCGGATGTGAATCGTTAATGTATTCCAGCTATCTCAATGGGTAATAATTAAATAAAATAAATATTCATATAAATTGTATTGTTATTCAATGATATAGGTGGCATCAGTTGCATGAGTTACACATTTATCTCCCTTTTTAGGCACTGGCCAACCCTATTGTATTGAACAAGCAAAAAAACTTCATTTGGCCATTTAACATCAATTAGGTTCAAAGGTGATGAGGTACATTAACACAAAAACTAAGACATAGGGAGAATGTAAACTTCAATCCAAAAAACCCTGTATGTTGATAGTTCTTCTATCAGAATCAGGTATACCTTCAGAGCAAAATGAGTAATTCTATATCATTTTGTTCAATAGACCCTCCTAATGAAAGGTATTTTTTTTAAAAAGCAATTTAAAGGGCAACATTTCTTATTTCTGGTAAATCCATAAAATTTCCCTAGGGTTCACAACAAATCACAAATTCTAAATTTCAGGTAAATCCATCAAATTCCAATAGGGTTCATAATAACAAATCATACTTCTTAATCTGGAATTATGAATCAGAGAAATTCCTTTATCCAGTTATAGTTTAATAGATTTTAAAAAGAAGTACAGACGGACAGATGGACGTACATGAAGACAACAATAGCCTTAGGCCAATTCTTGACAATGTCAAGCACTTTGATCCACTCTAAAATTAAGATTCCCTCAATGCCAAGTAAAGACAACTGAACCATTCATGAAACCAACTGCCATCGGCCAATGGGTGAAAAGAGAGTAGGAGCTGGGTACCTGTTTATTGGTCCTATCTATTTTGTCCTGCTGTTCGGCCATCACCATCTCTCGCTCAGCTGTTATCCTTACACTCTGTCTTAATGCTTCCTCCAATTCCTCCACTCTGTCTTCCTTCTGTTTGATCATATTCTGAAAAACAACAATGACGTTAATTTATGTGTCTCAAACAATACAACAACATCTTTCCCTCCATTCTGTCTTACTTCTGTTTGATAGTATTTTGGTGAACAACAACAACTACAGAGAGTCTAAAACAATAAAAAAAAAAACCTGTTAAAATGTTCAAAAGCAACCATTACCTGTCAATCGTAAATTTTTCATTTTAACATTTCCAAGCATTCACCTACCAAAGATTTAGCTGGATGGATGGATTCCAGATGTACAATGTAATTCAAAGAGAATAAAACAGGAAACAGAAACAAAATCCACATTATACACACTACTAGCTAAAATTGTGGTCCATTTTCTGTGAGATCGCTCATTTTCCTCATAAAACCATCAATATGATGGTGGGCTCATCCTCTAGAAATCCCCCAAAAATGTGTTGCTCATCCCCACCAAATCCCACGAAGATGGAGAGAGCTCGAACCACGAAATCCCAGCAAGATGGGGAGAGCTCGTCCCCACCAAATCCCAAGAAGATTTGGTGCTCATCCCCACCAAATCCCAGGAAGATGTGGAGCTCATCCCCACCAAATCCCAGGAAGATGTGGGGATTGTCACCACCTAATCCCAGGAAGATATAGAGCTTGTCGCAACCAAATCCCAGGAAGATGTGGGGCTCATCCCCACCAAATCCCAGGGCGATGTGGTAAAGCTTCTAGACAGCACCACACTTGCTGGTCTAGCAAACCACTTCTTCATACCTTCAGTTGGTCTGTATCATCACTGAGATCATCTTCTCGTTTCCTCGCCTCCTCTAACAAATGTGCGCTTTTCTTTTTCTCTGTCTGCTGATTTCGTTTTAATGTCCCCATCTTCTGTTTGTATTCCTTCAATGTCCTATAAATAATAAGAAAATGAACAGTAAAAAAATAAATAAACAAGAAAATGAACAATAAGTTTTGTTGATCTAAGCAAATAAGCTAGTTTTTTATCATGATGCATTTTACATTATACATGTACATTCTAACTGATTAAGTAAATCATGATGAAGCTATTAAGTTGTTGAATTTTTTAGCAAAAGTTGTTTTGTTTGTTTGATAACCCCTTAGGATTATTTCAGTGTCAAGATGGATTGCCAGAGCAAAAGGCTACATGAGAGCCGGAAGCTTGCAAAGTAAATATTTGTATGCAATAACTGAGGGGTACATATTTTAAATTTAAATGGTCTATTTTCATTTTGTCTCAAGACTCCTATTTTTAATGTATTAAATAAAGTAAAACACCCGAGCTACTCCTCAAAAACATTTACTCTTCTGGGCTTTCAGTTCTCGTGACAAATGACCCCCCATGAGGGCCAAAAGCTCATCAAAGTAAATGTCCTTATGCAAAAACTAAGCGGTACATGTGTATAATTTATCAAATATTTTGGTTAAGCCTTCACACTAACTCATTAAGCTCCTGCAGTTGTTGATCCTTGGAGTTTTTCTCATTCTCGGCCTCCTTCAGTATCTCCAACAGCCTGTCTAACTCAGACTGCCCGTTGGTCAGCTTGACCTGTAGACTGGAAACAGTGCTAGTCAGCTCCGTGATTCGCTGGTCCACTTGACGTAAATCCTCCACGGTCTGTGTCTCTATGGATGACATTCCCTGCCGAGTCTACAATAAATGCACAAGAATAGATAAATAGGGCCTACATGTTTAATATAATTTGTGAAAATATATGACAAAGTTTTTCCACTGGTACCATAGGTGACTAATAATATTTAAAAGTTCCTATTGATGCAACAAAAACAACATATAAATAAAATTTTCGAAAAACAACTTCAATTCTCAAGGTAATGTCAATAATTTTGTTAAGAAAATTTTAAAATACAAAATTTGAGGTTAATTTCAAATGACAAAAAAAGTTCTTATATTGTCTTACCTGGTCTACCTGGGCTTGATTGGTTTTAAGGACATCAAAGTCTTGATTCAATTGCATCAGTTCTAATTGAGTTTGTTTTAATTTGGACTCTGCCTGGAATTTGTCGGACTTCAAAACACTAGCTTCTTCTCTGAGACTGAAGAGTTCTGTCTGTAAAGGGAGATAACACAAGTAAAACTCCACTTTAGATTGGCAAAAACATGTTATATAATCAAACTGCCCTTTAAAAGCCAGAGGGCGCTCTTTTTTATAGATTAATCGTGTACTGTACCTGTTTCTCATCAAGTTCTGATTGTAACGTCTCTAGTCGTGCCTTAAGTTCCGTGATCTGTTTGAGGTAGACTTCACATTCCTCCTGGTGTTCACTGTCGGACTTCTCACGCTGTTCCTTCAGTCTGAAACCATAAAATAAAGGGGACATGGGTCAATTTGATTGGTGGCCTATGACCTTTGATTGATTAATTTATTAATTAGTAAAGCATGTATAGAGAGCTGCTTGTCATATCATTTCTCTCTTGAATACATTGACTATTATTCAATAATTATTATGATTACTGATAATAATTACTGATTTGGTGGTGATTCGGTCATCCAAAATAATATATTTGTGTCTCGTAACAAGAAAATAAAAATGTTGGTAAATAGGTAGGTAGGCATTATTTTCTTTTATTTTTTCAAAATTTTTTTTAACTTAAAATCTAAATGTGCCATCTGAATAAAAAAATTAATATGTTCTTGTAATTTTAGGCTTTGCTGTAGGCTAATTCACTTATTTAATGGTGGTGTATTCAATTTTCACCGAAAAAAGAAGCTCCCTCCAACCACCCGCTTAATTTCATTGGGGTTTAACATCGTACTCAAGGGTGTTTCACTTATAGAAATTGTCCACATCACACTGTTCCTGGTTTAATTTGGTGGAAAACAGTTCCCATGAAGGATACATTAAAGTAGGATTAGTAATCGCACATGCTAACTACTAAGCTATAGTCCATTAAAAACTGAAAGTATCATGTTAAATTGATTGATAGATTAGTGTTTTACACCACATCGTTTAATGTTAAAAGATAAATCCAGCCTCTCTCACCGCTCAATCTGGCGTTCTTTCTCAGCAAGAACCTCCTGAAGTCCAGCGATGGCCGTCTCGTGTGAGCTCTGCTCTAGTGGTAGAGTCTCCAACTGGGATTTCAACATTAACATCTGGTTCTCTTTCTCTGATAGAGTCTCTTCAAGATTCTCCATCTAAAACAAACAGTTGGGGATTGTTTGATTGGGTCTTTACACCTGCTTTAAAATTATATCACTTAGCCTTCAGCATACAATGTACCTGCCCATTGATGAACTAAAGCAGTCTCAATTAATGATTGTTTGTTTGTTTGATTGAGGTTTAATGTCCTACTC
The DNA here is from genome assembly GCA_034783835.1 of Mopalia ciliata. Classification (NCBI taxonomy): domain Eukaryota; kingdom Metazoa; phylum Mollusca; class Polyplacophora; order Chitonida; family Mopaliidae; genus Mopalia; species Mopalia ciliata. Next base: position 818 of record JAVFBW010143707.1, on the reverse strand, counting down.
AAAAGTATTTCACTTATATAACAACGACAGGGCTGGAAATAGGTGGCGAACGGCCTTTCAGGTTGCCTGGAGGTTGCCAGGTGCCCTAAAACGAGGAACAGACGACCATTCACACCTTGTCCGTTCACACTCACCAAAAAACCTATGTAAACCAAAAGCCACTGACAGTCAAGTAAACTTTGTCTCATCCGTCATATATATCCTACAAGACAAAATTCTTAACTGATAAAAATAAAACCTTTTTTAGAAGCAGTCATTTAAGACCAAAACATATTCTTTGTTTTAACTTACATGTATATGAAAAAACTTACACAGGTAAAACAAAAAGCGTCGACCTGAGCAAGCAGATCAGCACTCGGATTGTATAGCCTAGCCCAGCAAGTGAAATTGAAAACATATCGATAACTATTGCTTATTGTTTCACAAACTAACGATAGTTAACTTGTATTTTTCCAATAAATTTGATAATATAGGTTTCCTTAGCTTTAAAGTTCTTTGTTATTAAAAAACAGCAAACTTTTTGCCACCGTAGCAGCTATAAATAAAATCCAAAATATCCACGAAGTATTGACTAAGGTCCAATTTTCGTTAGTTTACAAAAAGAACACTTTCGACACATTATGATCTTGATCTGATGTTGTAAACTCTTATTCATTCGTGTTAATGTGATTTATTTGCAAAGTTGGTTTTTTTTTGTATAGAAACAGGACAGAAATATAAAGTGTATACATTGGCGTTGGAGAGTTGATTAGTCTCCAACAAAAGCAGGTCAATGTCATCTCATAATTTCCTATATTTAAATTTTGAAACATAAAAAA
>JAVFBW010143685.1:0-12741 GCA_034783835.1 Mopalia ciliata | reverse complement strand
ACTTCACATCAATACCAGATACTCCACAAAACAACAATTCCCAGGGCCAGAATAAATAAAACAAGACTACACACCATCTTTACTAAGAACTCTATTTGAGGGTGACAAAACGGAAGTAAATAATGTTGGCCTTTGGCCATGTAGGGATATAAAAATGCTTGACCCAATAAAGTTGAAATTTCAGCTGGGCTCTGATTAATTATCCGAGGCTCATACCATATGGAGACAGTTTGTGGTTTTAACAATATCTGAATAAAGAAACAAGGCGACAGAGGACGGTTTAAATTAGGCCAAAAGGCAAATGAACAACTTACTCGGGAAATCGGTACACAAGGAAATGTTAAAAACCAAGATACACGTAAACCTGATTTTCTATATATGCGCCACACTAGCCTGTCACCTTTCACATAAGCTTTTATAAACACGTCAAGTTTTACGCCGTCCCAACACAAAATTTATTCTTCAGACGAATATCACATTCTAATCTGAAATGAAGGTTGAATGTGTTTCTCCACGGACTTACCAGATGCAGGTGAAACAAAACAAACACAATAATGCTACTGAGGATGTAGACTTCTCAACCCCGGCTAGTCTCGCAAACAAAAACCTGAAAAATATCAGCCCACCCCAAAAATTCCCCGTACCTAGTTTGCGGAAATTATGTTAAATACCAATTTTCAAATATTTATTTATAACAAGTAAAAGTTTCTTATGGATATCAACTTCCTGGTTTTATTAGTCAGAACATTCTATCTAATTCTACAGGCCGTTTTCAAGTAAAAACTATCTCTCAAATACGATAGAAATGTGTGACTATTAAAACCATGAAGTGGCAATCCATTAGGAATTCTTACTTGTTATAAATGTAGATGCGGTGATTACATCGCCGAAAACAATGACAACAGACAGCAAACAAACAAATTTGTCAGTACAATCAGTCAGTCAGCATCACGCCCTGGGCCACATCAACAGGAGTTACTTTAAAACAATAACCGAAAATGGCAAAATTGATTTATGCCTGGCACAAGTTCGAATTTCAGACGGAGAATACAACTGTTTTGTTATCACGTCACCAATACATAACCTCGTTTTGAAATGTCTTTTTAATTATATATTTTTGTCAAGCGTGAACATGGAAAGGTTTGTATAAAATGAGTTGAAGTCGAGTCACTGGCCACAAGTGGTTTTACATCACAGATTGCAGGTGTCATGGAGAAACAAGACACAATTCCCGTTCATTTCCGCCGCATAATTAGTATTTTAAACCAAAGCATGTTTTCTCCCCTATTTAAGCAAGGAGGTAGTAAAACCGACAATGCATCGTCATGTAAGAGAATTACCCTCAACTGCCACATAAAAACCCACCCACACCAACAAACAAACTAATCCATCGGTGTCACATAATCCAGTGCAACCCTTTTGTCTAACAGTGTCGTCAGTCAACATAAACTACCGATCGTATTCTAGCGAAAGTTTTTATAGTGGACTAGACTAAAACAACTCTCGTAAGCTATGCCAGGCCATCGCGCATTAATTTCCGCCAATATTTGGGGCGACCTATGCGACATCCCAACACATGAATAAAGTGCCAAACAAGATGGAACAGATGTATCTTAGAGTCAATGTGTCGACGTAGGAAGAATATTTTAGAATGCATGAACAAAAGCAGTAACTTTACAAAATAACATTATATGACCCGGTTGATTTACGCCTCATACAAGGTCTAATTCCACACAGAGACTATTTAGTAATATTTCCATTTCTTACACTACTATAAATATATGTTCCCCTTAAAAGTACAGTTTGTCTATTACCATGGTTATGTTCTAAAGTTTACATTTATAACAATAGGTCGCATATAACGTGCTCCGAATATATAAAACCAGCATCGAGAGCCGCGTCATTCTTTGAAACAAAACACAGCCCAATCAAACAGATTATTTACATGCAGTTAAAATGGTCAGGCTCTCTGCTGTACATGGCGTTTGTTATGTTCGATGTTAAATGCATTGGAGTTGCCCCCCAAAAAATCCATTCCACCTCAAAATGGGGTCAAATAGATGATATACCATGCTTAAGGAATCACATGACAACATGAACGAACTATTTGTCTACCGTCATGTGGATAAGCTACATATGAATGAGAGATATTGGAGCTAGGCTTACTGAATGACACTGCATTGCTGTTCGACTTCTAAACAATTTTTATTGGTAATGCTCAGTGACCAATAAAATGTGGTTTTTATTTATTTATTTACAAGCATTTTGATTTATTTAACATAAATTGTAGCTTTTTTGTGTACGAATTCCGTCCTTGTCCTCCATTGCTGTACAGAGCACGAGAGAAGTGAATTATGTAAAAATGTCCGTGATTGGCCTCCACTGTTGAACTGGGCACGAGAGACGTGAATTATGTAAAACTGTCAGTGATTGGACAGACAAATCAATATCAAGGAGAGCACGATGAAATATGATTACAATGTCATTATCGTTACTCAGTAATCAGCCGTGTCCTAAGAAATTACGTTTAAATCGATTGGCACATAGCTAGACAAACTCACAAACGAGCTATTTTAGGCATTACACTAGTATAGTGAGTGACTTATATTCAATGGTTCTATACAAAAGTTGGTACAGCGATGTAAGCATTTGATTGGCCTATCTTGGTCATTTTTGGTATTCTCACGGTCACCTGGTTTGTAAGTCTTTGATAGTAAATAAAATACGTTATTAAAAACAGAATGTTTTTTATCTTTATTAAAAAGTGTGTGGTACATATATTCGAGAAAAACAAACAATAAGAAAAGAAATTCTTATTGTTTTTTTTGTTGTTTTTTTTTCAAATATATATGTGTCATATACTTGGTTATTATCTTTATTCGATGATTATGTCCATATCTATTTCAAGAAAATATAAGGATCATTTTACGTGGATTTCAGTCAATATTTGCATTTTGCGCTGTTCCTGAAGTTGATAAAAAAAAACTTAACTTATAGATCAGCACATAATATCTACTCAAGTGTATCGCTAGCCGTATGAATCGGATAGCGTTTTCTGACATCAATAAGCATTCGTCCTATACATTAATTCAAATGTTCTCCCAATCGATTTAGTAATCCAGTGCGTGGTGAAATAAAATTCCCCGTCTCCCATTTTATACCATATCTTGAATATAACAGAAAATAAGCAGAATGGAGTCGTGTGACGTCCTTACCAACTGTCATCACTTTTGGTGGTCGTCCAGTCAGTTTTGTTTTGGAGAATATTCCCCGCCAATAATCGACTGACGTATCTTTTAGAGAACATAAAACCGCAGCGGGTTTTATCAAAATGAGCTGAGTTGAACTAGACAGAATTTATTGTCAGTGCATACGTGAATTATTGCATGGAAGTTTACTATATCCGAGTTACCAGCTTGAGTAATAAATTTGAATCTATCTACTCTTCATAACTGCTGGCAGACTCAAGGTTTTTGTCTGTGTTCGCTTTCCACTGGGTTGGTCAGTCAACACTGCTGTGACATGGTTGAGTTTATGTTGTCGTCAAGCAGACAACTCTTGTTTTATAGTGGCATCAGTGGTTGGCCCTACACGCCTGCTTCATCATCAAGCACTTGACTCGTTTCTGTTCTTTAGCGTAGTGTAATCCCTGATTGTAGAAATGTTTTAAAATTAGTCTACTAGTCTGAAAATAATCGACATGGATTACACCTACAACGATGTAGGCCTACTGTATTGTCCGTAGAGGCATCCATGAGCAGAAAGGTGATGAAGATTCACTTGGAATCCGCCTAATATTCCTGGATAACAGTTATCAAAGTATTAACAACTGTAATGTTTCAGGCCTACTTTGATTTGTAAATACTTTGATTGTTTTGAAGTTGTGGTATATGCAAGTAGTTGTAAGCGGATCAAATGTAATTGAAAGATTTTGTTAACATATTTCATTTGGAAGGGAACGGCCCAATTAAGTCTCAATTAGAGTTTTAGTTAAACGCTTTTGGAAGGGGAATGACTAAGATATATGGACGAAAGTCCCGTCCCTGTATTTATAATGTCTTGCCAACTTTTTTAAATCCAGATGTAAAGCCTATTTGGAAAGTAGTTGTAAGCAGATCAAATGTAATTGAAAGACTTTGTTAACATATTTCATTTGGAAGGGAGCGGCCCAATTAAGTCTCAATTAGAGTTTTAGTTAAACGCTTTTGGAAGGGGAATGACTAAGATATATGGACGTAAGTCCCGTCCCTGTATTTATAATGTCTTGCCAACTTTTTAAATCCAGATGTAAAGCCTATTTGGAAAGATCGTTTTTCAAAAGATGTGGTGGGTTGTGTTTTTCTATCCAACTTTTTATTTTACTAGTATGTCATTTTGTTATACATCATATAGAAATCTGACAATATTTTATCGAGAAATGTTTAGGACATGTAATGTGTTTTTAAGGAATGTGAGATTTTTTATCGAAATTAATGCCAGCCTACTGGGTGAGGAAAACCAGACCCGACACCATGCACTGGCAACACACAAAAACACCACAGGACAAATAGGCGCACAGGACACTCGCAGGTAATACATCCACATCACAAACCAAACAGCTTCCTCAGCTTTGAAAAATTGGCATTTCGGGGTATTTTTGACTTCCCGGTCAACCAATTTAGATACCCAGCCATAGCAGAACATAATACTTCTTCTATAATTCACTACAAATAATGGATAACGTTGAATAAGGTCTGAAGCTAGTCCTTAAGATCAGCAGAGAAGATAGGCGCTGAAACGCAGAGAGGCAGCGCACTGTTAGATGTCTGTCACCATTGGCTTCGACCCGTCGGTGTAAATAAAGCAGTGATGTTCGTGACCATGTAATACCTCACCGAATCTCTTCTGAAAAGCAGACCCCTTTAAATGCAAAGTAAACAGAAGCAGAGAAGACAGAAGACAAAAGGGCAAGGTTGTTGAACACCTCCAATAAAGAAAAGAACACCTTATATAAAAACTTATAGTGAAGGCCGGTGTGAGGTAATAGTATACTATTTTATTACTCTTAAGCTTACAAAAGCTCATTAAGTCAGAATTTGTTACAGCTGTTGATGTAGGACGTAACAAACTTGATAATACATTAAATGATATTCCCACAAAGAATATATAAATAATTTTTTAAACCGAGAACTCAATAATTAAGCTATGGACGAAGTTCTGAGGATGGAGACGAAAGCTCTCTTAACTTTAAGGCTTGGGTAAGGAATTTACCGAGGTTACATAGATCCTTGACATCCTTGGTCTGTAAGAGGCTTAACTTGATAGCGCATTGGAGACCAAGATGTATACTTGGTAGGTATAGGAATGGTTCGTTTCCTTAGCGGCTCTCGGCCGTTGTCGTTGTGATGATGGATCTGAATCCAGCTGTTTCTATCCAGCCGCCGCGTGTGAGCCATAAGCTATATAGCCAACTATACATGCAATGTCTCAAACAGACAATACGGTGATTAACGGTACCAGTAGATTCTAATTTAAATAATCAGACCTATAGATAATGTAAATACCATTACAGCGAAACGAAAAAAAAAATGAATTGCAGATAATTAAGGAGAGCAATAGATAATTCAAATAAAGTAAGCCATACATTTTTTGGGGGGGAAATGAGGAGAGAAGTAACTTATATTGTACATAAGGATGTTATAATAGATACTACTGTAAGTAACAACAATAGTGTACAGAACTACAAATCATTTCAAATATATATATACATATGTATGTAAAAGGTAAGGATATGTAAATGAGGTTAACGGTAATAATAATCGCAGTAGACTGTAGTGATGTTAACCACTTGCACTGAGTATGTACAACTGTCTACCGAAATACCTAACAGCCTACAGAGTATTGTTTAAGTCAATGTGTCTAGAATCTGCCTATATAACTTCCAGTCGCAATTCTTGTGGCAGACTGACGAGCCTTCAAGCCAAGCCATTTAAAAAAACCTTAATGTTTGTTCAGTCAGTCCATCTGATCTGTATTAAACTTGCGCACACAGCTGTCAATATTATTTATAGGATTTTTCAGATCCGAAATATCTAGTCTTCGTAGTGTCGGAAAGGTTTACAATGGAAATTCTGACTGGAAATCAAAATCAATCAATTGTGCACTGAAACTCACTTCCATTCGATCGTGTAAAAATAGCAATAGTAATTCGTGAGAAATAAATCGTAACACAAGGTCTTTGAAGAGTGATGAATGTGTCGCCTCTGTCTTGATAGATAACAAATTGTCTAAGGATTGGGAGAAAGCCGGAAATCAGACCTCACACATACCCTGTAAAACAATCTTTAACAAAATTATGGGTAACATCCTTAACGCCATTTATGTGGCATTTTCTTTAACCTGTATAGAACGGTTCGGAGCCTGATAAAGATAATTCATGAATATGTTTGAAAAATCCTTGCCATCCAGACAAATTAATATCATAGTTCTTTAAATTTATGGAATAGTCTGGTTGTGATTTATTGGCGGAATATTCCTTAACTTTTCTCTAAAGATAATAAGGAATATGTTTTTTAGTGTTTCCATTTCCCCCCAGGTGCACGGTCCAGTGTGTTAGATTACGTCATTGGCTCACTAGGGGTGATTGTAGTAGATGCCGGCTGTAAAGTTGTGGCGGCCACAGAGGGTGAAGTAGATCAAGGTTGTAAAGACCAGGTTTGCAAGATATACCCCTATTCATAGTTGAAGAATGGCCCAATCTGATCAATGATCTGGTCACACCAAATCCTGTAATGGCTCAGTATGGACGCATGACAACGGAAACCGACAATGGGAGCCAAGTGTGCTGTGATAGTGCTTATTTATCGCCAACAGTTAACCAATTGCTCTACAAAATATACTCGCTACATCAATCTAAAGGCTTAAAATTAAAAATTTGTATCCAAATGTCTTATTTTCATTATTAAATCCTTAGTGTCCGTTGTATTACAACCCAGTGTAGACACGACATATTTCTAGGTTGTTTAAGGGCTTATACAATCATTAACAGTATGCTGAATACATGTTAGATACATGTACATCGTAACTAAAGGATAATCACAAAAATCTTTTCGGATCGAATAGAAAAATCTTATATGATTCCACAGAAAGATACTGCAGGATTTTGTCAAAAATCCTAGAGATTATATAGAAAAACGCTGTAGGATTTTGTCAATAATCTTAAAGGAGTTTCTGTAGGGGTCTGTAGATCTGTAAACTGTCGCTCTAGTGTAAATTTATAACACAATGGTAACATTTGTATGTATACGATTCCCTTTCAGTAATTTGAATAAATTGCATTTGTTTTTGGTCCAGCCAGTATTTAAACTGTTCTCTGGGGATTGCAACCTTCATCTCATTGGATGCTTTATCGATTCCGCTTATGTTAAAGCGATAGCCATTTCAAGCAATCTGTGAACACCATCAAAATGACAGTAGCCTTCTCTTGCCAATACGATTTTATTTTCTAATCTTTTCCCCGTGTAATTGCCAAATCATTCTAAACGTTATTCGCTGATCTACCTCGAGATTTCATTAGGAGATTCCAGCTCTAAGGTATCACCGAGCCATCTTTTCGCTGATTATCCCCTGTTTTTCAGGAGTTTTATTCAAAGAAATTTGCACCATACATTCGCCAAAATTTAATTCATAATCAAGTGTGGAAATGAAATACTTAAAGATTTGCCAAATCAAAACCTTCATAAGTCAAAGAAGATAGAAATTTAAAAAAAACATAGTTCCTGACTTCCGGGTTGAAGTCAATCAGAGAAAAACTGTGCAAGTCTTATATACTAACATCGACCCTGGGCGTTTTGGGTCACCGGTTTTAAAAAGTAGTGCTGGGTTGATTAATTTAATGCATGACGAAAAAGAAGAAAGAGGCTGATGTATTCTCATGTTTTGCAATGACTTTGGTGTGGAAAATTAAAGAATACGTACATATTTCAAGCAGCAGCGACTGCTGGAGTCATAAATCGCAACAATCTTTCAGATATGCACAACAGCATTACAAAGACGGCTGATAAACCGTCATTTCATGTACGAACAGTCCGTATGGGATATAACGTAGAGATTATTCGGCAATATTTACCTTATTTGGGGATAACTCTTCCATAGTTTTAAAAGATTCTAAAGTTAAGACAATTGTGCAGGTTGAAACACGAACGGGAAAAAACGTGTACGTCGATCCTCAGTCAGGCGACGAATCGTCAGTGCTCAGTACATGCAGGCCACAGACCGCTCAGCCACCCGGTCTTATTTTAAGCTCAAAAATGTGTTATAACAAGTAACCAAATGTATATCATAGTGTCTAGTGAACCAGCCCTGAGCGGGATGTGGAAGATATCAGAATCACTCACAATCTATATACCAGAAGATAAACATACCACTTTGTCAGGTTTAATTTGGCCTTCACATTAGACTTCAGGTTATTTCACTTATACAATGGTGTACCAGCATGATACCAATAACTTTTTTTTAAATTTGAATGGCTAATAACGTCTTTTAACTTTGGTTTGATCCTCGGTTGAGTGAATAGACATATAACTTAACTTGAGTTTTTTCACAATATTTATACATGTACGCACTTATGTTAAATATTGTAAGAAAAAAGATAATAAAGTGTTTAGTGATCTGTACAGACGAATCTATGCATTTAACAAATAAATGCAACAGAACCGAAACCAACGTATAGACATTTTAACTTCAAAAGGTCACATTTTATTATAACAAATAAAGCGAAGCAGGTGTTGTTTACAAAGTATTCGGTACCGGTAGTCCATCCACGGTGTGATGCGACGAGCATCACTGTGCGCTGAAAGCTGGTTTTCGATATTCCGGAAACCAGACAAGATGAATCGGTGATACCTTAGAGTTGGAGTCTCCGCAGGTAGGATCGCGAATAATGTTTAGAATGATTACCAAATCTGTCAGTAGACAATGTATATGGTTGTTTTCTGAGTAGCAAGTATGAGAGGAGTGCCAAAACGTTAGATTCCCAGGAATCTAGTATAAGACTCACCTTACCTTCCAATATTCACGTGACCAATCCAAGGTTCACGTGACCGTCAATTGAAATAGGTTTGCACAGTGCACTGTTAGACGATGATTTCGGGATATGCACGCATAGTATTAGATTGGTATTTTCCTCTCAATAACCTATACTATATTGAATAGTTATGTCATTGATTCCACTGCACTGACCTGTCTGTGTTACACTGTGCGCTCCCCTAACGACATTATAAGTTTATGTGGTGTCATGAATCTTGGAATGGTCGCGTGAATCTTGAATCGAAAAATAAAATCTTGGGCAAGAAAAAATCAAATCCTGGTCTAGAAAAACATCTGGACCTTAAAAAATTATTTTATATAAAAACTAATCGTTGTTTGTGATAGAATTATTTAATCTTGTACAATGTTTTAAAAAATGTAGGCCTATTGCTAATGTAAACACAAAGTATACAGTTTGGAGTAAAATCTATGAATTCGTTAACAATTGTTTTAAAATTTGTAACGTTTTATTCTAAGTGTGAATACAATTTTCCATTTTGGTGTTAAATTTATAAATCTTTGGTTTTTTTTCCTCTTTGGTGTGCCATATTCAATCGGTACGATAAGCTTTGGTTCATTTTTAGCCCAAGGGGTCGAGCAAGTCTATTAACTGATGAGAAATCATCATCCTAAATTAACGACTCTCTTAAATCCAGCCATTTGGCTAATGGCTCATTCCACTGGCTTCCTATGACTAAAGTTGCCAGTTATTGGCCCGTCTATCATTTTCCAATAACTGTCAAGAAGATGACCTGAACATTGAACTGAGTAATAAACTAACGATTTTTTGTTAGAGGCTGTCTGTATTATTTCACACTTCATGTGGCAGTAATTGTAATTCAGAAAGTAAATGGGGGAAATATTCAAACATAAAAAAATAACACGAAACCGAAAATGTTATTATTTTCTATAAAAACATCAAAATATATTAGATGAAAGACATACAATTTGGATCCGTCGAGGTTATTTCTTGTTATAAATTGGTTCCTACGAATAAATGTTTACAAGATGTGTGGAAATAGGAAGTAAGATTAGATATTGCATTTGCATTTTTAAATGAAGTCGTTTGTCTTATTGGCTGTTTTCATTTTATTATTCATTTGCAACGTAGGGTCATCATGAGAGATTTTGGTTTGTTAAACATGTAAACTAGGATCACCCACCAGATCCGCACGTTATTAACAGATTAGAGCTATTACAAATATTACCTGCTTCAAAAAAGGGAAAAAGGACAGGCCGTAGGCCGCACGGCCTCCACAGACAAACAATCACAGCTTGAACCTCTAAACGTAATATACTTTTTTGATTTATTTGATAACCTAAATAGTTATCTGCTCGTTGTATCTACCATAAAAGGTTATATGACCGACTGAACTATGTTGCAACCCAGATTGAAGTACTTTACACTAATCTTGTTCCACTAATCAACGCTCGGGTTAATATTTACCTCTCACTCACCTATCACGATAACGATTGGCGGAAGTCTTTTTTTTTTACATTTAGAGGTTTGAGCTGTTGTTTGTCAATTGCCGTGCGACCTACGGACTGTACTTTGTCCTTGCCTGAAGCGACGTGCAGATCGGGTGGATCTCCCACACATACAAAAAGGGATCAACAGACTATTGCAAGGGATGTCGGTTCACCACAGATATAAAATAGGATCACCAAGAAGCCTAAGGGATGTCGGTTTATCACATATGTAAATTGGGATCACAAGGCAATGTCGAGGGATTTCGGTTCATCACACATTCAAATACAAGAACATTCGCGTTCAGTTGGTGTTGTGGAAGAACTGGCAACCCTATTGAACCCTTGCTTAAGTTCACACCTTCGCGCATTCCCTGTGCTTTCCACCCTCTTTGTAAATGCTATTTTATGCATAATTATTTTCAGTCATTGACATGTATGTACCGATATATGTACGTCTGCTATTAACCTGGCGATCAATCTGACAACCATTTAAATTGTACAACGATCAAAAATATGTCTACCTTAGTGGAACATTCAAGTCCAGAATAAATTCCCTGACATGCATTTCAATGTGCACTTCTCAGAATGTCATGAATTCCCAAGTTATTCAAACACAAATCTTATTGACCTCAGTCTCTTCCGAAAGGTTTTTTCACCGAAACTATACTTCCTCCAACGGGAGTCATTTGTGACTGCACATGCGCCAGCAGACTCATATTCGCTGACTGTGTTGATATCGCCACTGAGACATAAACACTTATGTGGGGAGATTGCAAACAATTTGTCAAACGTCCATTTAACGGATCGGTGTTTTCTGATATATACATGTTATGAAAGATTCTTAAAAATAAACTATTGATACTTGACGTATTATTAAAGGGGTGGTTTTTACGAGGTTTCCCTCCGGTTTTCCAGTGTAATCAAGGAACAGTATGAAGTGGACAATCCGTCTTCATATAAGTGAAGCACCCTCGAGTACGACGTTAAACCCCAACCAAACAAACAAAGAGTCTATCCCAAAATATTAAATTATTATATATAATCTGTTCAGTTGCAAACATAACTAGATCAATTATTGAAACTGTTAGGCCAAATAATACAGGATAGCGAGTATTTATTATTAGTAATTTTGTCAGTGTGGGATGAATTGAAGTAAGTATACTTAATTTTAATCGTGATTTGAAAAATGATCTTGATTCAATAACTCGAACAGGCATTGGTAATTTGTTGCATTCCCTTGGTCCACTGACTTGAATAAATGACAAGAAAGAGTAGTTTAAGATAGCATGTTTAATTTGACACATTGACTATGTCTGCTTCTTTTAGTTACATTTATATATGGCTTCAGAAGAACAACCAGAGCAGTTGGTTTCGATGGTTATTAAATAAATGAATTCAGTTACAAGTGTTAGCCATAATTCCGTTGAATTAGAGGTAAACCGTGCTTAAATAAGTGTTTTATTTATGAAGACAGCGTTAATACACAAAACTGATAAATAAAGATAATAATCTGTTCATGATGAAATAATATTAAAGGTAAGATTACGGTTCCAAAATCAAATTGGTAAGTTTTAAGCCGGCCACAGGTGTCATAGGGAGCTCCACGTGATACCCATATCAGGGTACATGTGCTGACTGAAATATCACACCAGATGATGTGGGATATTACCATGTGGGAACAAGGTGACATGCAGAAATGGTTACAAATTCAGATCACAGTTATATCTCACATTGACGTTTCTGTCACAATATCTCTCAGAAAATTGTGAAATCGAATTCTTGATGGGGATAATCTTATTTGCTTTAGAGGCGAGATCTATCGCAAGCCGTTTGCTAATAATCAGCTGAAGTCCTCCCGTCTGACGGTAGGCTACACTTTTCTTATTTAAGAAAACTTCCCCTCCTGACTAACTCACCAGACGAACCCGGCTTCAGCTGTCTTAAACTAGCCCTTGATCCATTAGTCAATTCCTCCAGTGCCCTGAACTCGCTCAACGGATTGAAAGATCCGCAGATTAGCAGTAATTGCCACAGAATAATCTTTCATGGGCTCAGCGTCTTAGATAGTCATATCTCAATTGGAAGCATTCTAGACGGAACAGCCAACGAGAAAAGGCATCCAGATTTAGAGCTAGCGGTTTTGATGGTCATTTTACATGGAAATCGATGAGGTTATACTGGATACACTTGGTGAAAGAAAAGCGA
>JAVFBW010143674.1:0-12741 GCA_034783835.1 Mopalia ciliata | reverse complement strand
CCCCCCCCCCCCCCCCCCCCCCCCCCCCCCCCCCCCCCCCCCCCCCCCCCCCCCCCCCCCCCCCCCCCCCCCCTAGTCACGAACAAAGCTACGTTGGGAAATAAACGTTTGATTTACGTATTCACAGCTACTATGATTGTGACAATTTGGCTCTTAACTAAAACACCTAAAATGTATCCAGTATTTCTCAATGTAGCAATGGTGTTTTGGTAACTTATTTCCTCTGGTTATTTTACTTCAGATTTTATTCTGTACATTATAAGGTTGTATAAATAACTCGTGGTATGCCAACAAATACTGCTTTTAGTCCCAACAAGCATTGCTTTTAGTCTCATCGCCTGGTGAACCACACCTACCACCATTACCGTTAAGATAGGGACCTTATTGAATAGCTATGAATGGACAAAATCAGAATGCTATGCTGTTTTACTATCAATACAAGTCCGCTCAGAGAAATACATCGAATGTCAATAACACTGTTTGTCCGCTATATCTAAGGCCAGGGAGCCTGGCACACTGGAAGAGCATTGCTGGCTATGTACAGGGCTTTGATTTGGAATTAATGTTAATTGATTTCTTATATCCATTCCTATATTGACATGGTTAACGATCTATGACCCACAATATTTATTCTGCAGTTCTCTTATAAAACATTCGGCCTTGGCGAACTGGAGGCATTAAAAAAAAGGAACTAAACCAGGTCATGGGAACAATTTACTGTAGATAATAATAATTGAATGTTTTGATAACCTGGAGTAGTACTATCTGAATCTAGTTTGCGGATAACCGAGAAAATGTTTTACAAAAGTAAGAATTGTAAATCTTGAGAATTAAGCTTTTGTTCCACGAGAGCAGATCTTACTAACACTGAAAGGAAGCGAAATCAACAGAACACTTTACAGGTACAGCTTCTTAAAATAAACATTGATTTGTCATCTATTACAATTGTAACAATTACGGGTGCGGTACTGTAAGAGGGACGAAGAGTACGTTGTGAAACATATACCGTGACCTTTTAAAGAACATTCTTTTAAAGCTCTTTTAACGATTGAAACCATTGTATATGAAGCAGCGGTGTTCAGTTTCTGAATGGCAAAATGTCTATATTAATATAGTGGTATATGGCAAATCCAACTTCTTTGTAATGGACGTGATGACGGCGATGTTGTATTAGTTCTAGTTGTTTTCTAATAACAGATGATTTATATGGCTTAATGATATAGAGAAATTAAATTGTCTCACAAAATGCTATTTGACAAATAGTATATAAGTTTGATATTCATAGACGCTTCATTGAGATTTTTCTGTATAGCGTAACTGAATTATCCCTTTACTGAATTCATCTACCTGTATGAGATGGTAATATTTTTAAATCTTTGCTTCCTAAATACTGCAATTTTGTGTGTAACATTTGGAAATAAACTTAGTCAAAACAAAACTTACCCTCGTTTGGATGTTGATAAGAAAATACAAGAAAAGTGGTTTTAAATTGGCCGGATGTGGTCTGGCATTATCATGTTGGAATGTCATACCTGGGCCATGAGCTGCCATGAATGGCACAAGCTCTAGAATGAGCACTTGATCTCTGTATCCTGCAGCAGTTAGGTTTCCTTGAACGAACATCAATCGGGAACGGCAGGACCATTAAAGGCACCCCAAACCATAACACTACGCCACCAAAACAGTCCACTTCCCGCACTGGGAGTTCCGTTCGCCGCGTCTCCACCAAACTCTAACTCTCCAATCAGCGAAGTGCAAAGTGAATCTGGATTTGTCACGAAAAACGATCCTATTCCAATCACGCTGAGTCCATCTCAGATGTCGTTGTGCCCAGAGAAGCCATTGGTGTCGGTGTAACTGGGTTAAAATTGGTTCATGATATGGCCGGCGTGCATGGAGACCAGCAGTGCACAGGCGATTAGGTATGGTTGGGGAAGTCACAGGACCTCTAAACAATTCCTTCGTAGTGAACGTTGCAGTGAGAAATCGATTACGCAAATGACGTAAGACGATTTGTCGGGCTTCTGCATGTGTCGTCACACGTGGTCTACCCGAACGAGGTCGATTTGCTGAGGGGCCAGTTTGTTGGAGACGTGTCCTAAGATCATGGATAGTCCGTCGATTACATCCCATAAACCTGGCAATGTCAGTGACCGACGTTCCTGTATTCAGCATGCCAATGGCACATTCATGTTGAATGTTTGACAGTCGTTGCATTGCAAATCAATCAATAATTTACTGTAAGAACTTGTTTTCCCGAGATGTCACTCTACTGTGCTAACGTGGGCTCAATTGCACGTGTCTCATAAGGTCACGGGACTAGAAACACAAGGAAACATACTTTATCCTTGATATATGATCGCATGAACTGCATGCATGTGCACGTCGGAGTTGCTGTGTGTCATGATGCCTTTGACATTGCATTTACCTGTAATAATAATAATAATAATAATATCTCTTGTATTAAGTTTTCAAGAAAATATTTTGAAATTTATAAGTGTGAAGTTTCTTTTTTGACTGAGTATATAGTCACCCAAAATGACTACTGGACATAATCAAATGACTTCTGGTAACAGTTGAATGAAAACAATAACAATGTAAACGAACATCCTTTTAACATATGATCTGGGGTCTGTTTCCTTAATTATGAAGAAAAATGGTGGGCTAAATATCCTTCTATCTCGTAACTGCAGTAGAGGCTACAGAACAATGAAATACAAACTATATGCTTTTACCCTGTTATGTTTGTGCAGATAGCCGCCAAAGGGGATTTGGGGGAGTTCGAACGTCTGTACCGAGCTGACCGCAGCAGACTTCATATCCAGGACCACAGAGGATTGGGGGTTCTACACCATGCCGCTACTAAAGGGAGACTTAATATCATCCAGTTTGTTCTCAACAATGACGGCGGTAAGATACACCAGGGGTTCACGAAAGTACAAAGGCTAATATTTATTTACAGAAAAGCAAATCCAGTTTTACTGTCCTCTCTTTAATATGGCAACTATTCACTTTGAGAAAAAAATTGTTCACAGCCTTTTTAGAAAAACATGACGGCAATATTAAGTCTTAATGAAAGGAAATCCTATTGGCGAAAAATCAGGATTTTTACGAATCACGGTCAACATTTGTTTTAATTGACGATTGGATAAAAACAAGCATTGCCGCTGGTTAGCTGTACTTAAAGGTTTTACATAGCGTAAATAGGCTGAGCACGACGCATTAAATAACTTAACCATGGCACATTACTATTTACACAAGTGATAGTTAACTGGTGATTATCAAACGAGAGAAAGAGATTTGTCGTATACCAAAACGCGCTTGTATAAATGATGTGTATCGGCTTTAAGCCTGACTGTCGCTATTCCGAGAGATCGCCATGCTAAATTCAACTTCTTCTTTTGTTTATAATTATATACCTCCCAGGTATTATAGTCCCTAACCAAACATTTACAGGAACATTCGGCGTTTGAGAATTGAAAGAGATTTGACGAAGATGAGTACAACAAGCTTGAGCGTGTTAATGTCTGTATCAGAACGTGTGAGAGAGATTGCCAAAAGGACTATATCAGGGGCCGTTTGATCCGCATTAATGAGACTCACGCTGACAATATCTCGCACCGTATGATCCGCATGGATGATACTGCCACTGACGATATCTCGGACCGTATGGCCCACATTAATGGGACTTACGATATCTCGAACCGTATGATCCGCATTGATGAGACTGCAGCTGACGATATCTCAGACTCTAAAAAGAAGGAAAAAAAAGGAAGTCAATGAAATACGTGTGTTGTATTGGATTGTATGCTGATTATACACGTCACTTCTGTCCCTGAGATATTATGTCAAAACTACAGCTGTCCAATACTCTACAACCCTGGACACCGATCTTTCTGAAGTCACACATTTGACAGAATACTTTGAAGTTGTAAACACGCAGACATAAAATAATGGTTGACGATTTGATTATGTAATTTCCGAAGCAGAAATAGAAAAGCTATGTGAACCGTTTTTTAAAAAATAAAGGACAAAATTTTCGAAATTCCAGAAAATAACAAACGAAAATAATGAGTAAAAAATAAAAAAAAGTATTTAAATATGAACATTTTTTGTTATCTAGTTTTCTGTTTTGTTTGTTTTTAACTTAGTCATCGGAAAACCATGGGAAAAACCATTTCCTTGTTTTCACGAGACTTCCGTAAGGCGAATGAAATTCTATATATTTTTAAAAGTTATTTGAAGTAAGACACATGCATCGTTTTCAGACAGTCGCCTGGCTTGTATGTTTGACACATACATTCGAGAGAAATAAACAATAAGTGAGGACATACAATTTTATCCAATGATATGGATTATTCCGGTTCCGGTCCTGTCTATACTAAAACCGTTGACTGTTAATAACATCCAATTAACAGTCAACGCAGTCTACAGGTTTCTGTTTTCAAATTTTGTTTGGTTATTTCCAATTTAGAGATCGTGGTAAGTGCATATAACTGAGGTGTGGAGATGTTTCACCGATAATAGATGTTGATTCAACATAGTTGTTTGGAGAGGGTTGAGCAAGATAGATGAACTTGGGACGCGAATCACAGAGATGAAAATAGCCTGACAACCTCTCGCCTCCACACCTCAGCTGACAACGAAGACTTCTTTAAAACGAAAGACAACGTTTTTCGACCTTAACTTTTCTTTTTATTGCAGATTTTAAAATACAACCATCTGTATTGCGCTTGCAATCGACTTCGAAAACACGCCGGTAGTTATATTAGTTATATTATCTAGTAGTGACTTTCCCATTTGCCTGCACTGGTGGATGTTTTTTATGAAGCCGAGAATGAAGGGTCTGTACCCAAGTGAAACAACAATAGCAAACAACTGCTTGTACATATCAATCTGGTACTAAAAGCCATATTTTTTAAAACCGCAATACATCCAAAAACATACTAAATGTATGTGTAACTAAAAGATATATTTTGAGTATTTTTTTTTTTTTTTTTGAGCATAACGGTTGGATGGTAAATCTTGTGTATACGCCATGTTGTTACAGATGCGTTCCAATGCAACCATATGCAAACGGGCACACCGGTGACGGATCGTGTTTTCGAACAATGACGTCATTCCCGTCTGTTTAATTAACTAATTAACGGCTATGTTTACTTGAATGCAAGTTCAATACAGATGTTAATCTTTGAAAATATGCTATAAAAATAATAAGTGAAGGTCGAAAAACAGTTTTTTCCTTTAACTCCATCGCATTTTACAAAATGTTTATCCAAGACAGGTCGGGATAATGCAAATCTCTCGCCTCTCGAGAGTGATTGCGGAAAAAAAGAATAAATCTAAAACGTAATCGATCTATGGTTATATCGTTTCTCTGATTGAGCAACAGCAGTAGGGTTAATTGGATGTGAGTCACTAACCACTCGCATGTCGAACATCCTTCCTACCGGTACAGTTAACTCGGAGGTGAATGGAAGCAATAATACTCCAAGAAAACCTGCAATGTTGACCACCGGATGTTTTGTCGCGCATGCGCCGACATCAACCAAAGTTGCCTACTGCGCGGATTTATACCCAAAAACATGCCGAACAAGCCCGTTTCTCGAATAAAATTACATTTAAACAAAGTACTGCACCTTTTTTATGTATGACTTGTTGCAAATAATTCACATTTTGTCCGCTGTAAGTATTTTAATAATGATGTAGCTCCAATGACGTCATCATATCTACACAAGGATTGCCTTCAGACGTAAACAAAAAACACGTGGATAACTCAGTCTGATGAAAGTATATCTGTTTTGTTATCCGTTTAATAACTCGAAGACCGAGATAGCTAACTGACAAGTGAACTGTTAATTAACTTTGAACAAACTAGGATCTCAGGGGTATAAGGAACATACACACTGTATTTGTAAGCCACGACGGGCATCTACATTTTAGCGCGAGTACAGCGAACCAATGACCTATATATAACTTTATATATATCATCGCAGCGAACAGCATGGGAACATACTCAAATGGTTCTCCAAACAGTGAGAGCGGTGTAGCTCATGAATATTCAATATCGGCCGGATCTTGAACTAAACGTTACGTCGGAGGTTATTTACGGTACAGAAATGGCCGAGGATGTTCAGACATGCGTTAATCCTGTGTTGGATGTTCCGGAATATCATACACCTAAACCGAAAGAGCTATTTTCCGCTTTAAATGGCTGACAGAAATTCACTCAAATGGACTTGTCACACGCATATCAGCAAGTAGTGCTAGACAACGAATCTACACAGTTTGTAACAATAAATACACACAAAGGACTGTATAGGTATACTAGACTTCCGTTCGGGGTCTCGGCGGCCCCAAGTTTATTCTTACAAGTTATTGACAAAGTTTTACAGGGATTACCTGGAGTAATCAATTACATGGATGATATCTCCGTAACAGGTGAAAATGACGCTGAAAGCGATTGTAGATTCTCGGCAACCTCAAAACACTGCCGAGGTACAATCTCTGTTAGGACTGATAAATTATTACCGGAAATTCATTCCTGGGTTGGGCACTGTAACAGCACCTCTTAGGCTACATGGTTGTTGTGTAACGGCGTTGAATCCAGCTGGAGTAAACAATGTGGAAAAGCTTTTAAACAAGTAAAAGATAGCCTTATATCAAGTGAATTATTGGTACCTCTATGGTACGAAGTTCAATGTGACAATAAACCACTTACTATGATACTGGGTGAAAAGAGAGGTATTCCTACTGTGACCGAAATAAAAGGGAGAGAACACACGTAAGCCTTCTAGTTGATGAGAAGATTTATTCAACATCGAACATTTTAACTGATTAACAAACGTATTGTTAGAGGCAGCGAATATCCCAGATACACCTCAGCCCAGCATGACACGAGGGAACAGATGGGGGACGATTAACTTTCTAACAATAGTCTAGTCTCGATACTATTGGAAGACTGACCAGCACCCGTCTGTCAACAAACAAAGTGGCGGCCCCCATGCAAAGCACATGGTCAGAAAACGATACATGTTACATTATTTACTAAACGGATGATCAAAAATCTTTTACAAAAGGAATAAAAAGGAGCAAACTTTACAAACACCGGTTTTACCCAAAAACCCAAACTTAAACGAAATAAGGAGTTAAGTATTCAGAATTCGTACTACTGTTACACTACATTAGCGACATCTCCCTTACAAAGATGGGCAATTAAACTGTCAGCATACCAATACGAAATAAACTATAGAACATCAAAGCAAAATGCTAACACAGATGTTTTGTCAAGACTGCCTATACCTGACATTCTAGAAACAAACAAAAGTGACAATGGTCCACAATTTATTGTAAGTGATTTTGAAACAAATGTAATGGTATCAAACACATCAAATCACCAACTTACCATCCTAGTACAAACTGAGAAGCAGAGTGATTTGTAAGAACATTTAAAACCACAATTAAAACTCTCATTAAATTCCCTGGAGCAGTGAAACAGAAACTCTGTCGATTCTTGTTGACATGTCGTTCAACTCCATGCACATTCTACTACAAAAGTGACACCAGTCGAATTGTTTCTTGGTTGACGAATCCGTACAAGACTTCACTTACCTCAACCAAATTTGACATCGACGATGATGAAGAGAGCTTCACCAGAAAATGACAAGACTAAATCATTAGAAACAGGATCTATTGTGTTAGTTAGAGACTACAGAAATAGACAACAAGCAACGTAGATACGTGGAGTTATTTGGAAGAAATTGGGTCCAGTAACATATCAAATAGAGGTGTGTAATGACTTAATATGGAAGAGACATTCCGATCAACTCATTGAATTGTCTATGTGCAAGAACTTACCTGACAATTTAATGTCAGAATTACCAATCATTCCTGATGTACCGGTTCAGCAAATTGATAAACAGGCAACACCCTTACCTGCAATGACTAAATTTACAAACCCTACCGTGCCTGACACACAATTTGTTACTGAAAAAACTTCTGGTTGTATCAAATCTCCTGAAAAGGAACCGGTAACCAAAACATATCCAAAGCGTGTCAGAAACCCCCCAAAACGTCTTATTGATGATATTTGACTGTGTACAAAATTCAGTGTTTTAACAACTTTAAAGTAAACTGAAAATAACATTAATTGAAGTGTGGGTATCATATATGAACTGTAATTGTTCATCAATACTTAAGTCAGAAAAAGGATTACGAGAAATAATTGTATATGTTAAAATGTTATAGGTTACACAAAACTACTTTAGTTAATATCAGTATCAAAAAGAAATTGGTACATTTCTTTCATTTTTCCGGAGGGAAAAGTGTTGCATATGTTATTATGCCAAGCAGAGTTATTTCCCTTGTCACGCCTGTGCGCGTTCCATCATTGTATTCTTGAATAGAAATTCAGTAAAGTTAATATATCCAGTCTTTGTATGTGTTTTTTTCGCTAACGGAACACAACAATTGGCGACGAGGATGCTGAACGAACACGGCATTGAAAGATAACCACGAATTTATGAAACTCGCCTGAAAACTGCAAAAATAAAATTATTTGCGGGGTGAATAGACTTTGTGTGTTGTAACGATATATTCAAGATGGCGCCTGTATATGGTCGTATTGAGGAGTACGTATTCGGTACCGACTGGAACGAGTACGTTGAAAGGCTGCATCATTATTTTGCTGCCAATGAGGCCACAGACATGGAGAAAAGAAAGTCTATATTTCTCACAGTATCTGGTCCCCAAACTTACAGTCTTTTAAGAAAAACTGTTGACTCAGGCAAACCCTGCGACTAAAACGTTACAAGAACTCTGTGATGTGGTTCAAGGGCACGTAAACCCTAAACCATTGGTAATTGTTGCACGCTATAAGATGCATAAGAGAGTACAAAAACCAGGAGAGTCTGTAAATGAATTCATGGCGGAATTATGTCGTTTGAGTGAATATTGTGAATATGGAGATTTCTTAAATCAAGCCTTGAGAGATTTCTTTGTTGTTGGACTTAAATGTTCTCAAATACAGCAGAAGTTACTAACTGAAGCAAATTTGACGGTAGAGCGAGCTCTGGATATTGCGTTAGGCATGGAAGTAAACGAGATAACTATTTGGTCGTCAGGAAAACTTTTCCGAGAAGACTTTGCATAAATTGGGCTTTAGCTAAAAATCATCACAACATAAATATGGTTCATCCAAGTATGAATGCTGGCGTTGTGGAAAGGGAGGTCATAAACCCGATGACTGTTACCACTGTATTGCTCATTGTCATAAATGTTTACAAACGGGTCATCTGAGTAGAATGTGTAAAAATAAGAAAGTAAATAGTAAAGAGAACACCACTAAAACACATAAAAAGAGTAAAAAATGTCACCCTCCTGTACAGCATGCCAGAGATGGGTTAAGTTCAGAATCAGAATGTAATAGTTTTGAAGATGGAAATGTGTCTGACACAGCAAGCCTTTTTACTGTAAAACAGGTTAAAAGTAAAAGTAATCAAGAAATCACTATACCAATCAAAATTGATGATGTTCCAGTTAATATGGAATTAGATACGGGTGCTTCGGTTTCACTCATATCTGAAAAACATTATGCTGAGCTTTTCAGACACATACCCATGGAAAAGTCTGATGTTTTGTTAAAGACTTATACAAATGAACCCTTGAAAGTGTTAGGTGAAATTACTGTTACTGTGAAGTATGAAAAACAAAATTAAGAGCTGAAACTATGTGTTGTGCCTGGTAATGGTCGAATGTTATTGGGTAGAAACTGGCTAAGGAAATTAAAGCTGGACTGGCGTTCTATCCAGAAAGTATATAAAATTACTGACAAGAGTAGTATCATGCCAGAATTCAAATCAGTGTTTGATGGTAAATTGGGTACAATAAAAAGTGTGACTGCACATTTGCAAGTCAAAGAAAATACCCATCCTAAATTCTTTAACCCACGTCCAGTAGCCTATGCCTTGAGAGATAAAATCTCTGATGAATTAGATAGGTTAGAAAGTACAGGTGTTTTAGAGAAAGTAATCTATTCTGATTGGGCAACGACCATTGTGCCAGTTGTCAAGGCTGATAGAACAGTACGTATATGCGGTGACTATAAGAGTACCGTTAATTCTGTGTTGGATGTTCCTGAATATCCTACACCGAAACCGGACGAGCTGTTTTCCGCTTTGAATGGCCGACAGAAATTCACTAAAATGGACTTGTCACACGCATATCAGCAAGTAGTGCTTGACAACGAATCTACACAGTATGTAACAATTAATACACACAAAGGACTGTATATGTATACTAGACTTCCGTTCGGGGTCTCGGCAGCCCCAAGTTTATTCTTACAAGTTATGGACAAAGTTTTACAGGGATTACCTGGAGTAATTAATTACATGGATGATATCTCCGTAACAGGTAAAAATGACTCGGAACACTGTGAAAATGTGAAAAGGGTCTTACGTCGATTCGAAGAGTTTAACATTAAACTGAAGAAAGACAAGTTTGAATATATGAAAGACTCTATTCAATTTCTTGGATTTGTCGTTGACGCTTCGGGAATACGTAATAAAATAATAAAGTGAAAGCGATTGTAGATACCCGGCAACCTCAAAACACTGCCGGGGTACAATCTCTGTTAGGACTGATAAATTATTACCGGAAATTCATTCCTCGGTTGAGCACTGTGACAGCACCTCTTACACGGTTGTTGTGTAAAGGCATTGAACTCAGTTGGAGTAAACAATCTGAAAAGTTTTTCAACAAGTAAAAGATAGCCTTATATGCATTGTCTAATTGGTACATTTTGACCCAGCTAAAGCCCTCTTGCTAGCTACTGATGCATCGCCCAGTGGGGTCGGTGCTGTGCTATCTCATACTATTGACGGCGAAGAGAGGAAGGTAGCATTCGCCTCTAGAACATTACCTGTGGCTGAGCGTAATTATTCCCAGATCGAGTATCTATATGGTATGAAGTTTAGCTTTCAATGTGATAATAAAGCACTAACTATGATACATGGTGAAAAGAAAGGTATTCCTTCATTAGCGGCACCGCATTTACAATGGTGGGCAAATAAACTGTCAGAATACCAGAACGAAATAAAGCATAGAACATCAAATCAAAATGCTTACGCAGATGTTTTGTCAAGACTGCCAATACCGGACATTCCAGAAACAACCAAAAATGATTTGTGGACAAAAGAAGCCAATTCCCTCAACTATGTTCAAATATATAGTCTTCCTGTGCTGACAAAACAGATCAGCCTAGCTACGCCAAACGACATCCTGCTGTGTAGTGTAAAACAATTTTGTTTAAGTGGATGGTCTGATCGTGAACGAATACCAGAGGAACTGTGGCGGTCGGAAGTTAGCAGCGGATTTGTGATTCTTGATTCGAATCAAGAATAACGAAAAAAAACAAAAAAAAAAACGGGATTGGTTATTCGAATCACGAATAACAACAAAAAACGGGATTCGTTTTTCGAATCACGAATAACCACAAAAAACGGTATTCGTCATTCGAATCAGGAAACACAAGAAAAAAACAGGATTCGTTATTCAACTCATATAGGTTGATGGTGCTTTGAAAATAACTCTGTCGGTAAAGAGTGTCTTCCCAACAACAGCCTCCTGACCCACACAAAACGGGATTTGTGATGGTGCGTCTCAAATATCTTTTTGTTTCTTTTCTTTATTGGGATTTAACGTTGTACATAAAAGTGTTATGTCACTAACATCACGACAGATTGTCCACTTCACACTGTTCCTTGCTTAAATACGGTGGACAATCGGAAGGAAACACCCCCGGATTACCAGTGTTACAACACGTTTCTCATTCATATGCCAGATGCCACAAATGGAGAAGAACCCGTGAACTTTAAACACATCGAATTAAGATTGGTAGACCGACACGCTTACCACTAAACGAGGCCCATGTTTAAAATATATATGCCAAAATAATTGCCTTTCTGCTCTGTATCGTAGATGTGTATTTCAGCTCTCAAATTTTGATATTGCTTTGTCAATATGTCTCCCGGGAAGAAATGTCTTCCACTCCTGTATTGTGTACACACAGATAGCCGATGAGGAATTCTTTGAATCTCGAATCACGACAAAAAACGGAATTCGTTATTCGAATCACGAATAATGACAAAAAACAGGATTCGTTATTAAACTCATATAGACTGATGGTGCTTTGAACATATCTCTGCCTGGAAAGAGCGTCTTCCCATCTCTCTTGATATAGAGATCAACAGCCCCTAACCCACAAAAAACAGGATTCGTGATTGGTCTCATAAAGATTGATGGTGCGTCTCAAATATCCTTTCCTTTACTTTATTGGTGTTTAACGGTGTAATTAACAGTGTTATTTCACTTACATCACGACGGATTGTACACTTCACACTGTTCCTTGCTTAATTAAATATGGACAGACGGGAGGAAACCTCGTAAAAACACCCGCTCGGATTCACATCATGTGTCTCTCTCATATGCCAGATGGCGACAGACGAATACGAACATTTGAACTTTTCGTCAAATCGAAGTAAGATTAGTAGGCCGACACGCTAACCACATAACCACGACCACTTCTAAGTTATATATGCCAAAAGTGATGCCTTCCCACTCTGTATAGTATATTTGTTTTTGAGGTCTCAAAGGTTGATAGTGCTCTAGCAATATATTTGTCGGGAAGGAGCGACTTCCCCTCCAGTATTGTGTACACAAAGATAGCCTCTGACCCATTCGTCT
>JAVFBW010143663.1:0-12742 GCA_034783835.1 Mopalia ciliata | reverse complement strand
ATGATGGTTTGATAATAAACCGAAATATTGAGTCAATATGAATTTTTCATCTTTCTTTGGAGTAGTCACCTTACTCTCTTATTTCCGCCACTTTACATATCATCAATACATTTTTTGTGAATAACATATTCAAATCAATGTAAGACAACAAGGGAAGCATTTTTGACCAATTAACCTCTGGAGAGTCCCTTACAAACACTTAAGCCGCCAACAATCTTTTTTCGACCAATTACAAAGCCGCAAATAAGGGGAATCCCCAGTAGTTGTAGCTACAGATTGTACAGTGAGAATGAGCCTTTAATTGGAGACAGTATTAAAACCATTAATTTTTGACATTTTTTATTAGGAAAGGTGGCTCATCAGACACAACATCAACTGACGACTGGATTTATTATTTTAAACTCAGTAAAAAAAAAACTTCACACTCGTTTGGATGTCGATTAGTTGAACACACGAGAGAAGCGGTTTTAAATAATGATTAAATTCCATTTTGTACCCATTAAGGACGGTGTACCATAAAAATCGTGTTGATAATATAACCAGTAAGAGAGTAAAAATGATAAGTTTCAACTTGATGAAAGCATGTCAATAGCGCGTATGCCCTCCATGAGCGTTCACAACTGCGACGCAAAGTCTCCTTATGGATTGAATGATGCGTCTGGGGGATGCATTGCCGTAATTGAACCAACATGGCACCAAGCTCCTGCAAATTCTATGGATGTTTCCTTACTTGAAGGAATCTTCTGTCCAACCCATCTCATATATGTTCTATGAGATTAAGGCCGGGGGACTTTGAGGGCCACTACATGACATTGATGCCAGCATTCCTCAGAAAATTCCGCGTTAAATTCGCCGTATATGAGCTCAGGCATTATCGTGTTGGAATGTCAGACCTGGGCCATAGGCTGCCATGAATAGCAAAACCTCTGGGACGAGCACTTGATCTCTGTATCCTGCGGTAGTTAGGTTTCCTTGAACGACCATCAGTCGGGAACGGGCAGAACCATAAAAGGCACCCCAAAACATAACACTAACGCCCCAAAAACGGTCCACTTCCTGTACACAACACTGGGCGTCCGGTTAGCCGCGTCTCCTCCAAACCCTAACTCTCTCATCAGCGAAGCGCAAAGTGAATCTGGATTCCTCACTAAAAACGACCCTATTCCAATCAAGCGGAGTCCATCTCAGATGTCGTTATGACGCGAAAAGCCTGTGTAACTGGGTTAAAATTGGTCCAACATATAACCGGCGTGCATGGAGACGAGCAGTGCGCAGCCGATTAAGTATGGTTTGGGCAGTCACATGACCTCTAAACAATTCATTCCTAGTGGACGTTGCAGTGAGAAATCGGTTACGCAAATGACGTAAGAGGATTTGTCGGTCTTCTGCATGTGTCGTCACACGTAGTCTACCCGAACGAGGTCTGTCTGCTGAGGTAGCAGTTTGTTAGAGACGTGTCTAAAGATCACGAATAGTCCATCGACTACATACCATAACCCCGGCAACGTCAGTGAGCGACGTTCCTGTAATTCAGTGGGCTCATTTGTCCGTGTCTCATAAGGTC
The DNA here is from genome assembly GCA_034783835.1 of Mopalia ciliata. Classification (NCBI taxonomy): domain Eukaryota; kingdom Metazoa; phylum Mollusca; class Polyplacophora; order Chitonida; family Mopaliidae; genus Mopalia; species Mopalia ciliata. The sequence goes on along the minus strand of JAVFBW010143663.1, from coordinate 11,178 downwards.
GCGTGACTAGGAACACGAGAAAACATGCTTTATCCTTGATGTATGCTCGCACGAACTGCATGCTTGTGCACGTCGGAGTTGCTGTGTATCATGATGTCTTTGGCAAGGCAGTTACTTCTAATAATAATAATAATTTCTCTTGTATTAAGTTTCAATAAAATATTTACAAATTTATGAGTTTGAAGTTGTTGTTTCTTTTGACTGAGTATAGTTATTAGGGGCATGATCCCTCACGAAAAGAAAATCAATGAGACGTAATCGATTCTATTCACCCAATAAATGTGCTAAGAGAATGTTTAAGAATATAGCATATCTTGATGTATGCACACTCTTTTAATGATTCAGGGATAACCCCTGGGTTAATCCGATGGCACAGGGACAAGTCACTTTCAGGGATTGTCCCTGAAGCGTATTGTTTATAGTCCTGAATTATATCCTGACCGGCTGCACTTACCCTAACTCCAGGCGAAACTGATATAGTACCTGAATTACAGTGCGGTTTGTTCAGAAGAATTGTATTACCACAACTTTACCCAGGCTGAGACACTCACACGGACATTCAATTTAAGATTTGTTTTGCTGAGATCATGTCATTTTGACCGACTGGTTTCTTTGCTGACCAGTGGATAAAGGTCACTTTATCATCAATAAAGTATACTTGCTGACAATTTAAATCAGGTATAGTCGTGATAGCAAACGATTGCGCTTAATTCGGTCCAATACTAACCATTACATGTCGAGAGTTGCCGTCCTACTGTAGCAGAATTTGGTCGCGTGATATGTCGTGACATCTTCCCGTCTTTGTCAATCAACATGGTCGGTCCAGCAGCCTGTGGCGGGGGCTTTGTAATTCAGCCAATGGTACAAAGAATTCCTGGATCAATCAGGGATATTCTAATTTCAAGACATGTCATTGCACATTATCCTGAAAATGCAGGGCAATGATCCCCCAGTGAGTTTTAGAGTGTATCAAAAATATTTAAAATTGTACCCGTGTAGCCCGGAAACTAGATAGGACGTTGACATCATGGGGAGGGCGGTATCTGACCTTAAGTGGGGGAGTCCAATATGGTCAATTCCGTAGTCTTGCCCTTACTGTGGTTTCTAGCACAATGTATGTTCATTCCACCAAACTGTGTTTAGGAGTGTGTTAGTTAAGTTTTTAAATTGGTATGGAACAGCAAAACTGAAGGTATAAAGCGCAGCGTTGACGTCCGATCCTACCTTGAAGGGGTATTAAATATTCAAAATATTGAAGTAAACTTAAAGCTTGTGCTGCGAAACATATTTTCCATCTTCTAGATGATAAACCAGCTAAGTTGAGAATTTTTGGAATCTATTGGATTGGTATATCGTTAAATTCGCTTACCCTGGCATTCCACACAGTTTATTTGTTCCCAAGTTTTACAAGTTTGTTTTATCGGCTTGGAGGGAATTTTGTTATTTTAGTCAATCAATTAGTTTAAACCTGAGATCAAAGGCCCTTTTATGCGTCATTTTTAAACAATGTTGTTGAACTGCCTCGGATACATCTCAGGAATCCGTCTTTGTCATGGATTACTGTGTGGAAATCCGTTTTTAGATCATAATTTAGTAAACTTTTCCTTTCAACTTGTACATGATATTCTGCCCGTAAAAGAAAGACTGTTGAGGAGAAGTGTATATATGTTTTGACGATAAATGTGTTTTTTGTTCACAAACTGACAATGCATAGCACCTGTTTTGTGACTCTAAGACAGTAAGAATTAAATGTTTTTCTTCATTTTTTTCCGTATTTTAGGTCATCTTTCTGATGTTTACATCTGATAATTTAATCAACAAATTTTCCACACAAATAACATGTCAAAATCTGATGTTGATATGTACATTTATTTGGTTTCCTTAATCCAGTTGTGTACATGTTGCGGAAGGAACAAGGTTTCAATTAGTAACAAAACTGTCACCGATATGTTTATCATACATGTCATTTGTCGTAAAGTCAAGGATATATATTGATCTATATCGTCTAAGTGAATCTGATTTTAAATCCATCTGGAGCGAAAATGGCACATTCTGTAAAGTACAGAAAGCTTGTATATACAGTAAAATAAGTACTTTGCAAAAATTCGCTATGACACTATACAAATTTGATCACACGTATTTATTTACTGTTTGTAACCTTTCGCTGTGATAATATGCTTGTATTATAAATATGGACCAGTGTAGCCTACTTGTATATTTCTGTGAATTAAGCCTTTTATTAACAAAAAATTGAACTTGATAGATGGCGAAATGTGGTAACTGTTCATATCCATGAGACTGGTGAAACTTGTTTTTCAAATCCTAAAAGGACAAGGGTATCACTATGACCATTTTACGTAAAATATACACATCGGTTCTTAATAACTTTTAGCCAAAAAATAAATATTCGATTAATCTGAACCGTAGTTAAGGCCTAATACTCAACTACCGACAATATTTTTACCTTGTATGGGTACATTCAGAGGTCTTTACTTCAACAAAATGAAAATTTTATATAGTTTTTGTGAACTTCAAAACACAAGAGTGTTTGTCGTTGGAAGACAAAGTTATCCATATTCTTGGAAACAACGGGCGAAGTTATAAGCCACTAAATTGTTTAAAATGAAAATATAGTTCAGTTAGAACTTGGGTTCTATATTTTCGGAAATAATTATTTTCTTTTTTGTCCCATCTGATTCGAACGAGGATGTATCATAAGTCATCTTTTGTTCTGGTTGTTTATAAACGAACCCGGTTCCGATGTATCCAGCGCAAACGTAGATGGCGCGCAATTTATACCAGAGTTGCTGATACCTCCTTGATATTATATATCCAAATTGGACTACAAATAATACAAAATCAAGTTTTTATAAAGCTACAGAAAATCTGGCAGCTTGAGGAAACAATGCAGTTGCTGAGGTTTCATTAACAATGTAACAATTAAGTGATCTTCCTACAATATAAAAATGTGTTGAACATATTTATTGCGTGGCACGTGTCATTTGTGGATTCGGATATTGATCACCTAACAAAAGCAGCGTCATGATAAATTGCACACCTCAGCTCTATAGACATCAATTTTTTTTTTTTGGGGTGAAAAATTAACCGTTAAATATTGAAAGTATTCCTAAACAGACGAGTCTAATATTTGACTTAAAAGTACCAATCGTTGTGATCGAAACAGCGCCCTGTCATACTCCGGATAGGAAGTAATCATATAAATTAGGGTTCATTCGACCGGTAAATTATAAATGAGTGTTATGTTGACCTTGCTTGTTCCCTGTGGCTCGGAAATAAGGTTTCCAATAGGTCGGTGAACCCAGTTTCCTCTTACATTCATTTTCCATTGAATGTAAGACCTCCAAGACCTTTCGGGAAAATGTACTTTGTAAATTGTTTACAAGAGGAGACCGTCAACGAATTTTACAAAGAATAAAAAAATTTGAAAGAAGCTAATAGTGCTTAGTACTATCGCGCATTAAGATGTTTTCCCTTGGCTAATCAAAGAGCATGGTTCCCCGGATGTGCTATTGTAGAAGCCTGCTTGATTCCGGATGGTATCGTGATAATATAGTATTCATCTATGGTGTCTGTGTCGATGAAAGCTTAACAGAACGCTGTCACATTGAACACAGAAAAACTCTGTTTCTAATACACTATATTATTTACAGGGCTGTAAAATGGATATTGGTAGAAAGAAAAAAATCTCCAAAGAAAATAAATACTGACGACGCATCTCAGGGTCAGAAAGATTTCTAGGCTTTTTTTTCTAATTTTGCGTTCGTTTCATAGAAACAAAATTGGGGTTATCTCGGAGTCCGTAGAACACTGTTTAAACATATACATCTTTTGGCCTTTGGCCTATATGTTTGCAGGAGACTGTGGACTTTGTTATCTGTTTTTTCCCAATTTTGCTTGTAATACACAAACAGATACTGGTAATGTTACCTCGTCACATTGTGTTACATACTCTATACCTTAGAGAGTGAAATACCCACTTACAAAAATACCCGTTTACAATAAACAAACAACAGAATACAAAGTTAAATATACAAGTTATTACACTCGAATCTGAATAAGGCACGCCTTCAAAATATTTACCAAAGAAAGGCTGACTAGAAAACAGCATAATCACGCACAGTTATAAAGAGTGTCACATGAAATTAGATCTTAATTATCTTGGTCGACTTGTAAACTTTTGTTATATAAAATACATGCTATGTCATATAACATTCTAAATGGACATGGACATTAAATGCAAATAGCGGCGTAGGTTCGGGATAATTGACAAATAAAATAATTCGATATTTGGTGTTAAGAGAAGAAATTTAAAAGCAAAACACGCTAGCGTTGTTTGTTATTGTTGGCCCGACATAATATTGTACGCAAGATTATCTGCAGTTTTAATTTTCAAAATGGATGGAAAAAGCCGAAAATTATGTCATAATCCAGAGATTTTTTAAAACGTTTTTAAAGGAAAAAGAAATTGCTTTAGTGTCCGTTTTTCGGCTTTGTACAGCTTAGTTTTTCTATTATTATTATTTTGTGCTACAAAACAGTTACTTATCGTATGAACGCTGTTAGATTAATTGACCTTGGTATATATCTTCATTTAACTTCACCAGAGTGAAGTGGTCAATAAGTCGTCATATAAATGAAATACCCTTGATTACGACGTTAAACCCCAATCAAACAACCAAACAAAACTGTTAAGATTAAAACAGTATTGAAACTTCTGGACGTTCTTGTGACCCAGTTATCACCTTATCACTCAGCTTGATTACTTAAAAAAAAATTCCAAACATTTTTTTTTCTTCTTTTTTTGAGGAAGTGGTTTGAAATCATTTTATTGGTTTAAATTCGGCTTTCCCAGACTGTGCTATGCTATATATTATTATAAAATTAGATCTGGAAACTTCTGCATTCCACCATATAATGCCATATCTTTATTTGTTTTTATCATCAAGTTATATCACTGAACATATTATTTACCCTCCTTTATAAATGTACCTGTAATATGAAAACATTTAAAATAACGATTTGTGTAATCATGAGTATTCAGATTGTAAAACACAAAGCCGACTATCATACTCATAGTTTTTTGCCAGCTGTATGAGCAGAGGTAGACAGATCTAGCATACACCACAGATATATGTATATCTTAATCCCGGTTAACTGATTTTAATCTGTTTGTAACATTTTGCAGACGACATTTGAGTAGTATTAGTATGTTTAAGCATATATATGTATTTTGTTTACTTAAAATGTTGTAGTTGCACGGTATCAATATCTCCACTCTGCCTGTTTATTCCCGTTACTCTGCCTTCTTGTTCACGTTTACTGTTCAAGTTCATTCGACTCTGAATATTCTATAGTAAAGGTACCTACTCGAAATATTCCTCTTAGACTACAATAGTAAGTTGTTTTTCTGTCAGAAGAACACAACATATCAATTTGACCAATATGAGGTGTTGTCTCGGCAACGTGATTGTCATTAATATTCTTTGTTGACCGCTAGCAATTCTATATCTTAATGCTTATGTGGATGTAAAGCACGACCTATAATATAAGTAATATAAACCTTACATCGGATTTAAGGGGCGCCCTTCCGCTGTTTTAGCATATCGAGGCCTAATATACACAACATCTTAAACCCGAAAAAAGTTGCGACAAAGCGTTTAAAGCAGTAGCTGTGTATATTATAAATACGCGTATAATCACTTAAAACGCTAAGTCGATACTTATGTAATATTAACTCATCTACTGACATAAATAATGCAAAGTAATGGCGCCCATAGTTCCAATGACTTAGAACTGCATGCGCCATCATCAATACTAATTTGCATTCCATTCCATCCCTTTCCGCCGTTAAAGATGTCTAAAATGTCTAAAAATGATAAAGAAAATACTATATTTTTATTTTAATGTGAAGTTGTAGAATAAACTGTAATAAAAACAATTTGAGATAAATTTCCTTTGACCCAAGTATAAATTCAGTTTTAACTTTATAGGACGTGGTCTAGCATATCTGTCAACTAACCCTACTTATATGTGCAGCTCACGGGTTCGCGTCTATCGACCATCAGGTATGAGTGAGTCACATGATGTGGTTCCCATAATCACATGGGTCGTTTTCACGAGGTTCCCCCACCCCCTCCCCCCTTTCTTATTTAGACCAGGTACAGCGTGCAGTATATAAACTGTAGTCATATGAATAAAATACAGTTGAACAAAACGATAAATCCCAACCAAACAAACTAACAAATCAATTGTAATTGTGAAAGCACGATATAGATTTTTAATCAATTAAATATCTATTTATTTAACTCAACTCAGTTGTTACATATCCTGTTATGCGTTCTGTGGTAAATTGTCTCTAACGTGTTAAAAGGTTTTGAACAATTGGCAGTACAGGTGACATGTCTAATACACAGGAAACCTCAAATTTGATTAACGTTTGTATATCGATTATAATTAGGAAGCCTTACCAATCCTGATATTGAACCATACAGTTTTCATTGTTAATCGAAGTACAACTTTATTCTGCACAATCTTATTTCATTATTTGTGATGCACATTACTTACCTTGTTGTGCGACCTGGATAATCTGAAATTTAATAGATAACTTTAACTACTAACTTTGAACAACTAATTGTGCACGTCAAGCGATATAATACGAATAAAAGTCCATTTCACCTTGCCAGTAGTAGCAAATACAACAATACCATAATTATAATATTATAGCAAAATAGTTTGAACATAAGTTCAAGTAAGTATTATTTTCTTGTCCTTTGATGATAAAACTTGTTCGACATATTTATAACAACTTTTGTTTATTTTTAATTTATAATTTCCATTCACATCAGTCTCAAATAAGCTTTAAAAAGAAGCGAATTTTTTTGCCGAATTCTGTTTGAGACTTGAACCGAAGGTCGACACTAATTAAAGCAATAACTGATCCTCCAAAAAATATATATATTCTATGTTTAATCTAAATTGCCTGTAACTTAGATATATTGTCGGTATTAAATTTAATTAATGATGGTTTGATAATAAGGAGAAATTTTGCAATGACATTTTTTTGTGTGTGCAAACTGTTTAGATTTCAGCACTATGGTCAAGGTCGATGGTTAAAGATGAGTTTCATCGGAAGAACGCTGTAAATGTTTGGTCACGTGACAGGATTCTTCTAATCAGTTAGCTGGATTCATAGCCCGTTAACGGGTTGTGTACAGCTATCTATTGCTTATAACCCAATGTAACTTTAAATACAGGCTACATCCCTTAGCCTCTACACCAAAAATGAAACAAAATAAAAGATCGTATGTAAAATTTTATTAAATGTTTTATTGTCTTCTGTTGTGATAGGAGACAAGATACTATGGCGGGGATAGTTGTATATTGTATAACAGTTGATTTTAGTAGGCGCTGTAGCACAACATAAAAGCAAATGTCAAGAATTGTTCAGAAAAGTATGCATGCATGCCAAGACCCATTTTGGAAACGAACCCGCGACCCCTAGAATTGGCATTAAATGGCCGGTAATACTTTGGTAGGTTTAAATTGGCGAGTATCAACACGTTACCGATATTGTCCTTTCAAGCTCCATAAAAGCCGAATATTATTTTTTTTAAATCATGTCGAAAAGTGTATCAATACTATGTTGACTTAGCATTGAAAGAAGATTACCTTTCCTACTTGATCAAAACATTTTACAGCTTTTATGGTTCTTATTGTTGAATATAGCGTCGTCAAGTGAAATACCTTTCGGCACGGCGTAAATCAGTAATCCATCAATCTGAAGATTATTTTAGTTGTTAATAAGGGTTACAATGAAAGGAAAAACATGTTCAACTTATAAGGCCGTCTTGAAACAAAGAGAGGTGTAGTTTTAGAGGCATTAAACTCAGCTAGTTCGCTGTTGAAATGCAATTCTCTTGGCCTGTACTTTGAAGAAAACGTTATTATTCTCTATTTTGTCTGATACGATAGAAATGCATCTTTCTTCGCTGAGTAAGCGAGTATTACCTGTGATATCACCAGAATGCTCGTCAATAAACTAAACAAATTAATGGCGGACCTGGAATCGAATCCTGCAGCACACCGGCACATTCATTAGCACCGGAAGTCCATTAGCAGGGTGAAACAGCATATTCAGTAGTGTAGACGACATTGTTTCTAAAACGTTCACACTCAACTTCACACAGCTCCCAATGCGGCAAGTGGCGATCCGTCAGGGAAGATAATTCAGCATTGAACTGAAGTCAATTTGATCAGGTTTGATCTCGTATTCAAAACTATATGCGCCGGAATCATGGGAGCAATGACGTTTTTCTTCTACGTCATTGCATGGGAGTATCTGGGACAAAACCACTCACCTAAAGGTCAATGAACAAAACAAACAAGTTGGCGAGTTTAATAGATTTAACCGATGTAATGAAAGAGGGGAACGAGATGCAGGTGTATGAGTCCATTGTGCATAAAAAGTAACCAGTGCGAAATAAATTCACATCATAGAAAGGAGATAAGATTAATAGAGGCAGCAACAGACATGAGAAATTATGTCCGTATTTACGTATACCGGTACATCCAAACCCTGATCAACCCCATACGATTGTCCCATATTTCAAGAACGGCACAAAGGGCCGAATTGGTAATCTAAAATTACTGACCTCTTACGACGCTCACAGAGAGAATTTGAATAACTTCTGCGCACATCATACAGTCGACGTCCCCTTATCTCTTATAACATGGGCGATGGAAACAATGTCGTCCTCACTACTGAATATGCGGTTTCACACTTCTAGTTAATGGACTTCTGTTTGCACCCATAACCGCCATTTTAGACAGGAGACCCTTGTTCAAAACTCTGCCTGAAGCTTATACAACATCGACAAAACTATAAATAAGTATTTTATCTCAATGCATTCTTACATGATTTCAAAATATACAAATCAATCAACTGGATAACAGTTGATATCCTAATACAATATCCACTTCTTGTTTTGTGATAGAACACAACGTTTCGATACATATGTCTGTATCTCATTAGGTTATATTCTTAGGGTGAAGTTCGTAACTTGTCTTAATGGACAATAGTTTGGGGGTTACGGTACCTCTTAGACTGTGTTATTTGAAAGAGACAAAACGAAGAGCAATTATATTGAAACTTAACATGCGTATATTGTCGTTTCTCGGAGTTGTGACTTTGGTCTACTATGTCAAATTATTCTGTGGGAATCACAGTATATTATGCTGCAATTAGGGTTTTCATGGGAATTGTCTTCTGATCCGAAAATAGCTTCAAACCCCTCATTATATTGTAGTTCTTTTTATCATTAATAGGCTGACTCCCATGCTAATAAAAAGGTTTTTCGGTGTGAATCAAGCACGGAACTTGTCAGATGAATTCTTGGCAGACTGACATGCAGTAGATTTCACGGACAAAACTGTTTTATACTTTAACACAACATAACAGATCACTCAAAGTACAGTATAACATCAACAATGATGGTTCGATTAATAAACTAGTGAATACGTTTATGTAAACCATTCGGAGATGAAAATAAGGATTAGAAACAATGTACGCGATGTACATCTCTTTGACGAATATTATACGTCTTTATAATGGATCCCGTGACTAATCAAAATCTGCCGAAAGGTATATGGATTTTATTGCGGGATTGGTTGAGTCAACATGCGTCTTTTAGAATAGGTCCCCACGGAATTGACAGATGGGGGAATAAAAATCTTCGTTTTGGTGGAAGATGGACATGCAAACACAAGACTCAATCACACTCCCCCAAGTCAGACCCGATTTAAGCGGAGATGTGGTTTAGACTCATCTATTTTATCCTAAGTCACACACCAAATGTCAGTCAAGTAGAAATAGGAAAAGTCAAGAGTAAATATCAGCAGACTTTCTTCTTTATATACACATGAATCTTCCGCAAATCTTTACAGCCCCATCCGTTTTCTCCGACATCAATCGATAGTCCCACTTTCCACCATAACAACAAGGTTACCTGCATAGGGCTGGAATCATGAAGCATTGACGCAGGATTACCGGACATGCGCGACACAGTTAGATTAGTTGTTTCAACTCACACACATTTCAGCATCAAATACATTGGTCATAACACACAGTTTTAAAAACAATAGCATCTAAAAATATGTAGGGATTGTATTGAAGACTTTTTAACATTAGTCAGATCCGTCCGTAAAAAATGTATAAAAATTGTTGACAACTTGTTATTCTAATCAAGAGAATTGCATGCTGTTTTCTAAATGTCTCTTATAATTGTTTTACAGTTGTTTAAATAGTTGATTGTTAAAGTAGTATTTTATGACATATTCTTCTAAAATGCGAACATTTTTTTATCTTTTGAATAGCTTGCTTTCTAGCACATCGTTGATATCTTGAACACATTTTGTGTTCCTCTTAAAAACTAAAATTGAAAGTGTCATTGACATTGCGTTGCTAATTACCGGATTGATTAGTTCAATCAAGCTTCAAACGGCTTTTACAAGTATACCACTGGCCACTGTAGCCTATATAGTAATGCCTCTTATCCCTACCATACTTTGTTTAAATGTTTTAATTCATAATAGAATATATATAATATAGGTATCTTTTATTTACATAAAAAAATCGGCAACATGTAAGTGAAATGCCCTTGTGTACAAATTAAGCTGAAGAAATTAATGTGAAGGAAACGGTTTTCAATGAATATATTCTTACCATTATGTATGTTTTCTACTTTTATAAAATAAAATGGCACAGGACACTGATGAATGTCTTTCCGATTATTGTTTGGCGTATTCAGAACAGCAGGTTTTATTACATTATCTATTTTTTGTATGATTTCTTTCCTCGGGCTATTTATGTTTTCAAGGGAAATTATATGAAAAAAATATTGTGAAACACAGTAGGTATACAGGTCCGCACCATTCAATCCATGCCCATACAAGACAATGAAGAAGAACAAAACACAACATAGTATCAATCATTACATTTAAACACGGATGTTAATAATTTTATTTAAAACACATTCAGCGGTATTTCAGCTACGTTGTGGTGTGAAAATGGCAAAATTATTATTTACGTTTGAAGATAAATTCAATGAAAAACACATTTGCCGTAAATATGAAAAAGAGAAACAAAATGGGACATACATA
>JAVFBW010143652.1:0-12744 GCA_034783835.1 Mopalia ciliata | reverse complement strand
CATCCTATGAGTGACACACCATGGAACCTTGTGTTAAACACTAATCAGTCAATCTGTGGGCTACACCACCATCCTATGAGTGACACACCATGGAACCTTGTGTTAAACACTAATCAATCAATCTTAGGGCTAAACCACCATCCTATTAGTGACACACCCTGGAGCCTGGTGTTAAACACTAATCAATCAATCTTAGGGCTAAACCACCTTCCTATTAGGGACACACCCTGGAGCCTGGTGTTAAACACTAATCAATCAATCTTAGGGCTAAACCACCATCCTATTAGTGACACACCGTGGAGCCTGGTGTTAAACACTAATCAATCAATCTTTGGGCTACTCCACCATTCTATTAGTGACACACCATGGAGTCTGGTTTAAAACACTAATAAATCTATATAATGGTTACACCACCGTTCTATAAGTGACACACCATGGAACTTTGAACACTAACCAATCAATCTTTGGGCTATACCACCATCCTATTAGTGACACACCCTGGAGCCTAGTGTTAAACACTAATCAATCTTTCTTTGGGCTACACCACCTTCCTGTTAGTCACACACCCTGAAACTGAATGTGTTTCTCATAAATCAATCTTAGGGCTACATCACCATTCTATAAGTGACACGCCCTGGAGCCTGAAATCAATACTCAATCATTCAATCCTTAGGCTACACCACCATCCTATAAGTGAAGCACCCTGGAGCCTAGTGGTAAACACTTATCATTCAATCTGTGGGCTACACTACCTTTCATATAAGTGACATACTCTGGTGCCTGGCGTAATCAATCAGTGTTTAATATTTTGTTGCAGAACTTGTTTGGTTTTTGATGCCGACATGAGAGCCCATAAAAATGCTGTTAGCACGTAAGTATTGAAATATTTTCCCTTATTTATTATTTGGGTTTAGTGATCAAATTATCTTTTAACACCATACCTACAAAATCCTCACCTCTCCTAGTTAACTTTAGCCTCAATGTTTATGTACAGTTTAAAATGTGCTTTGTTTACACTTGACCTTAATTTGCTTGGTGTCTTGTATCTCTTCCTTCGTAATAGGGGATTTGTGCAGCAGTCTAGTACTCTAATTAAATTTAAAGTGGAGTTTTATAATTTATTGATGACTTGAAGTTGTCTTGGATTGATAAAAACAAAAATGAAAATTAACAATTGTAGATTGTAATCGTAATGAAACATTTGTTATTGAGAAATTATATTCTTATAGATAAAAAAAGCAAATGAAGAATAGTTTTTTGTTTTTTTTTCATTTAATGTAAAATCACACTGTATATTTATTACACAGAAGTCACCCAGAGCGTCCAGACCGAATATCACGAATATTTGATTTACATAGGGAGTGGGGACTGTATGAAAAATGTCTGAAAATCAAGGTAAGAAACATTTGTACTACACAAAACACAGAACTGTTGATTGTGACTTATAAAACTGAGGATGTTTGTTTTTCTTTACATCTTATGTGAGATAAATTTAGCACATTAAAAGATCAGTGGTTTACCCCAGGGTGGTTGGTATGTTTTTTCTGGTTCAGAATGGTCTTTGGTGTCAGTTTTTTAGGTGACGTTTCCTTGGTCCAATGCTGTAAAAGCCTCAAGACAAAATTCAACTCAACGTGATTGACTTATGGGATAAAATAAATTCTTACAAACGAAATCGAACATTTTTTTCTCAGAATTTAATCTTTTTATTGGAAATTGATTATCTTTGATTGATGCAATGCTAGGTATTGAGTATTTTGGAGCAGAATTTAAAATAATGTTCAATCTAGTGGCAGTTATAAAGCGGCTTTCAAATAAAACTTAGTCTTTTTTGTACCATTCTGAACCAGGAACCGGAACATTGTCTGAAAGATGTTCAAGACAGTCCATGTTCAATATTGTGATAGTTACTTTAAACATTTGACTGTTGATATTGCATTTTAAATACCAAGCGATATGTACATGTAACAGGAAAAATACCTGTGAATCAACTAAGAAATCAGCTATTTACCTGTTAAACTATTTGATCTCAAGAATGGAGTTAGCAATGATTTTGTATTTGACTTCCTTTTAACATGTTCAAACCCTCGATATGTTTTCAAATTTTTTTTATAATTTTGAAGTTCACAAAACGATAACTATCAACAAAGCCATGATTTTGCATTTGATAAGAAGCCCAACTGTGTTATAAAAATCCACTTCAATTATTTATTTGTACATTTCAAGGCCAGGGAAGCCACTGTGGAGGAACTGTCTTTGATCCATGAGTAAGTTAAATAGGCATGCTGCATTTTATTCAAATTTTGCTAAGCAAATATAGATAATTTTATGTTTGTGTTTAGTATAAATATCATTGTAGAATGAAGTGAACAATTCAAGATGTGTGAAGCCAAAAATTTAAGTTAAAGTAGAGTGATTCTCAAAGTTTGTTCGATTCCTTTGTTCTGGTAGTCCTTATAGTAGCCAATGTGAAGTAACAGCAGTGAAAATTCATTAGGCCAATGCCCTTCTAAAATAAACATTGCAGACAAAAATAGCAGCATATTAAGGAGTTTAGAGATTTTCTTTGTAACATATTAAGAATTATATCGCTTTTATTGTTACAAGTTTTTGATTCATTATCTATAAATTGACTGTACTGAGGGACTGTCTGTTTCCTCCCAGAAGAAGATTTGTTTGTGTGATCGCTTTGAATTGGGTTTTGTGAAGTATGATTTGGGTTCTGTCTAGTTATGTGGTTGCCAGTGATGTTGTGTCACTGAGGCTTAATTCCTTCATCTTTAACTCTTTGCCTCCGGAATATGTTTTCACATGTTGATCTGTTTAGACAGAATATCCTTGAAGAAAATGTAAAGATTTTTTACGTTTGTAAAGTAATATGGCCATAACTTTTTAAAAGAGTCATAGGTATAGAAAAGTATATATTTTCTTCATCAGGAATACTTTCTCTATCTAAAAATGTTCAAATATTGCAGCTGTCAACAGCTTGCCGGATGCAAAGAGTTAAGCTGGCACTTTGATAGTCACATCAGTGTAATATCCTCAATATGGCATTATATCCAAACCAAACAGACACAACTAGGTATTTGAGGAAAATAAAACTGTTGAAACACTTAATCATATGGCGTTAAACACCGATCAGACAAACACTCTAATCTTTGTGTTTTAGGCTAGACTATGTGTATAGCGTGTCTGATATGGCCTCCATCTCGCCCAGGGATCTCTACCAACTCCAGGATTCATATAACTCTGTTTACTTGAGCCAGGTTACAAGATTTTAAATTAATACTCATCAATTCATATATAATTATTGATATATCATAGCATTTAATGCACAATTTCAATAATCTAAAATAATTTTCTTTCTTTTTTGATGTATTTATTAAAAGTAATTTCACATTAATAAAGATAGATAAATATGAAATTGGTCACCATTTTCTCCAATACTCCTCTAAATGTAATATTTATAAATAGAGGAACCTTTGAATATCCATGTGCTATCATGTGTTATTAAACTATTTTCATTGACAGGCTAGTTTTCGGTGCGCTTCTCTAGCTACAGGGGGGACGTTAAATGTTGTGGAAGCTGTGTTGTCAGGAAAGGTAAGTTCTACCAATATCCCAAAACACAACCCAAGATAGGATTTGCTTTGTGTCTCTATTACTCTGGAAGCCTTTGGATCTGAATTTTAAATATAATTTAAATTAATTTTTTTATAAATTAAAACAATAAAATGAGGGAGTTTATTGCCATCAAGGTTAAGGACAGTTTATAGACTGTTGGTAAGAAAGAACATGCTATACTGTTTATGAATTCATATCATATCGTCAGATTTGATTTCAGTGGGCCTGTTTTTATTGATAAAATGAGCTGTGGTAGTTAGCATATACGCTTACTTAGACTACATTGATATACCGTTCACGGTTTTGAGTCGGGGATGGTTTTCAGTTTTGCAGCGTAATTAGGAAATGAACAGTCTTTAGTGGACAATCCACCCTATCAGTGAAATACCCTTGAGTACCATGTTAAACCCCAATCAAACAGACAAACATTGAAAAAATGCTAAAGTAGCTCATGATAGAACATGTCCTGTAAGCTTTGTGTGTGTTGTCAGTAGGACTTCTATAAGACCAAAACAAACTCTTTATTTCTAAAAAGAATCAAAGCCCCTGCTACAATTATTGATAGTGACAACGATTTAATGCTTTTCACGTGTTTATTTTATTTCCATATGGTACCAGGCACAAAACGGAGTGGCAATTGTCAGGTAAGTTAGTTCAATTCAAACAAAAGAATACCTACACCCATCTCCATTTTTTAAATAAAAATCAACAATTTATTTACCTTCAATAAAATTGTTACCTATGCAATATCATTAGTTTATGGAATGATCAGTCATGAAATGTTTTGGGGAGTAAATCTGCGATCATTTTGGATTCTTAAGGGGGCCCGCGGCCGTGGCTCAGTGGTAGGTTGTACGCTTCCTAAACTGAACCTGCTTCAGTGGAGGGATCTTCATGTTGCACTGGTGCTCTCAGATCTAAAGGGGAAGAGAAAGTCGATCTGTTTGTGGTGTCTGTATTGTAAGTGAATATAGGTCATATAAGTGAAATACACTTGAGTAAACCTTAAACCACAAATAAACAAACAAACTGGTACGAAGTCGTCATTCTCTACCACGGAGTCGTCATTATCCGCCACAGATTGTTCCGAATGTAGTTTCCCCTGCCTACTTCACAGCACAAATAAGTTTGTTAGTGAATAAAACGAATTCTAAGCATCAGAAAAATACGGGATTTATTTTACAGATAGTTTGTAGTATTATCTTTTTAATTCAGTCATTTTTATTCTGATTTAAAACCCTTTGGGATCACACCATTACTAGTCATATGTGGCCAGGTGCTGGAATCTCTATTAGGCCTGCGGTCATGGCTTAGTGGTAGCGTGCACTCTTGCTTATCCAACTCAAATGTATCGTTCACGGAATCGAGTAATAAGATAAGTGAGTCACACCAAGTGACTCTGGCAATCGCTGTGGTGGTTTTTACAAGGTTTCCTCTCGGTTCTCTGCTGTAATGAGGCTAGAAACAGTGTGAAATACCCTTGAGAACAAGGTTAAACCTGAATCAAACAAACAGACTAACAATCAAATCTCTATTATATTCAATTCGCTATTCGCCTTGTTGAAGGTCTACATGTATCTCTAAACATCTTTCAGCAATTTAATTTGCTGTAAGCGAATTTCGTTTTTCCAGCATGAATATAAAGAATGTTTAGGGTCATTCTTTCAGCATACATTCAATGTCAATTGGTTCTTAATGCAGAAATATATTAGTTTTAATTAAAAGTTGCTGGTTTTATTTCAGGCCACCTGGTCACCATGCGGAATCACACACAGCTATGGGCTTTTGCTTCTTCAATTCTGTTGCTATAGCTGCAAAGTATGCACAGAAACAGTTTGGATTAAAACGGTCAGTTTTTATTAATTATGTTTTTGACATCATATCCAAGGGACGAAAGGTTTAGAGGAAGTTGCCCTGTTGCCTTGGTACTTTGAGAGCTAACAGGTAACATGAGGCCGATATGTTTGTGATGTCTTTTTATTACATTCTATGATTGTCCTGCCATGTTTTTGTTTGTTGCCATTGGCCTCGAGGGTGGTTTCCTTCACCCTTTGGCCGCTGGCACACCAACATGTGAGTTTCATGTACAATGCTTAAGTCAAATCAAACAAACATACCCAAGGTTTTTTCATTTGTATTACATGTCAGTGATTGCTTGAAAAACGAAAGAAGCATTTTACTTGAATGGATAGCCAGATAAATTATGGTGTGAAAACTTAAAAAGTCAGTATAATTGTTTGATGACCATAAAAATTTTTGCCGCCCACGGCCGTGGCTCAGTGGTAGCGAGTGCTAACATCAGGTACATGAGCGAGTCACATCTCATGGCTCTGGCAATCGCAGGGGTGGTTTAATAAGGCTGTATACAGTGTGAAATTGACAATCCGTCGTCATGTAAGTGAAATACCCTTGAGTACAATGTTAAACAACAATCAATCAAACAAATAAAGATTTTTGCAAAATTGATTCAAACAGTGAGTGGCTGGAAGGAGTTTCCTGTTACCCTGATGCTTTCTGAGTTAAACAGGAACAGAAAGCTGATGTGTTTGTTATGTATAAGTGTTGTCCTGTGACTGTCCAGTATTTCTCCTGTGGTGTTTTTTTTTTCATTGCCAGTGGAGTTGGGGTGATTTTCCTTCACCCCTTGGCTGGCATGCCATCGTGTAAGTAAAGTAAAATTAAGTACGGTGTTAAAACCTAAACAAACATACCTAAATACAATCATCTTTTAGACTAAATGTATTAAAGTTTTGACTGGTGAGCAAAGTTCCATGATGTAGTACAGATCTAACCAATTTTTAAGAATATTTTTAAATGAATTTCTGATGATCTTAACACCTTGTGATATTTTACAGGGTGATGATTTTAGACTGGGACATTCATCATGGAAATGGAACACAGCATGTCTTTGACAGTGATTCTAGGTAAGAAAAAAAAATGCACATTCCTTTGGCATGCATTTTGAATGTTTCATTCCGGTCTTATTACTTACTATTAGATAATTAATTCACAATTTAGAGGATCAAGTCATTCAATAATAGATGATGACAATAAATTTAGAGGGATTTGATGATATGGAAAATTTGGAGTTAGGAGGAGACAGAAGCCGGTGCATATGTATGGGAGTGGACACAATGGGATGCTGTTCTGTCACCTCTACCATTTATGGGAAGGAAATGGTTTTTAGATGACATACCTGATTCGCCTTGCCATCTGTGGTATTGTCAACACCATTTTCGGCTTAGTAACGTAAAGAAACAGATTTCATCTAATTTTTTCTCTTTTATTCATCTTGTAATCAATGAAACCCACAAAACCCACAAAACCCAAACTCCTCCTGAGTGAACCTTTTAAAATTAGAGCACTTAACAGCACATCATTTTCCTTCAAAGATACCACAGTGTGTTGTGCAGTGGTTTAGTTGTGTCTAAGTACACAACTCTTGATTCTGGTTCATTGCAGAGAGAGCTCTGTTATTTTTGCCCTGACTGTCCTGTTGGCTTGTGTGTTAATCCATGTTTCCGTTAATATCACACTGGTGGCATACCAATGATTGCAACAGCTAACAATTCAAGAAGAATCAGATTTCTTCTCGGTGACAGTAATCTATTTATTTAGTGTTGGTTTTTCAAACTAAGTTTTTACTATGTTTTACTATTCCTACATATTTGGATCGCACACACATGAACCAGTTTTATGTAAACAATAAATAGAAAGTATACACAACCTTAAATCAAATTAAATGTCAGGAAGACAACTGCGAAATAAAACAGAAAAAGTGTTGTCGTTGTTGTTTATGACACATGTCATTCAAACAATTTGTTTCTTTAATCAAATTTATTGTTTCTTTCATAGATTGATATTTTTTTGTTTCAGTGTACTCTTTGTTTCCTTACATCGTTATGACAATGGTATCTTCTATCCTAATTCTGATGATGCCAATTATGATATTGTTGGATTTGAAAAAGGAGAGGGTTTTAATATAAACATTCCTTGGAACAATGTACGTATCTAAGTAGTTAATGACTGCGTATTCTGTGGGGGGGTTTTCCTGGAAATAAATTAAATTATGATGGACTCTTTGTTTGAAATGTACATGTACTAAATGTGGATATGAGATACAACCACTCCAAACCTATGTGATAAAATGTCTTCTTTTCACTAAAATTACCTATATTTTTTATTTTTGCTAGAGATGGTTGCAGTACCATTGCTGTGACCTTATCTGGTGCACAACAATCTATTATGTAACAATCTTGTACATAAAGCCACACCAAATGTGTGCAGTGAGAAAATATTATTATCTATCGTAAGATTATGTGATGTGATGGATATCACATGAGCATTTGCCGAAACCTCATGATTTTCAAAATGATCAGACTCCAGTGATATTCATCATATAACACTAACTCATTTTGGAAATGGAAATGGAAAATATTTTAAAAAATTTTTGGGGGATTTAAAGTGGTTGTAAAATGTGCGCTGAATTGAACTTCCTTGAAAAGTCGTGTCTTGCAGACAGTATTAAATTCTTTCTTACAGACTGCTATGGGTGATGCTGAGTACATTGCAGCTTTTCAACAACTGGTTATGCCCATAGCTTATGAGGTGAGTAACCAAATAAATGCAAGTGCAAATTATGTGAAGGGATTGATAAATTTGTGTTTAACCTCAAACATTCACTTTACCTAAAAGGGATGCATTTCGTTAGTAAAACTCATCAATTACACAGCTGTAAATATGAGAGTGTAATAGTGACAGAGGATTAATCTCCCCACACTGCAGACTGGGACATTTATTAGCTCATCGTTTGCTATTTCTGAAAACTATAACAGGATTCGCAGTTGACATCGAGTCCAAAAAGAGCTTAACATGGCCACCATGGGAGTGGCATAAAGTCCCAAAAGGGGCATTGCAGGTCCTCCCCTGATGTCAAACCCGTCAAAGATTTGTGACATTTTTAGTAAAGTCACAATGGATACATGTGCTTCTATATATTATACAGAAAGTATTATAGTAAAACTATTTCTTCTGCAAAAAAATATCCTGAGATTTGTCTTTCAAGCAAAGTTATATGCCATGGCTTGTGTTTTATGTTTCCTTCACATTAGAAAGGAACACATTACCAATTGATTTTCCATGATCTATTACAATGATGTAGTTATTATTTGTATCAAAGTTTGAATTGTAAAAGCCGATGGACTTAAATAACCCAACCTCCACAGATATATAACAGCCAACTTTTGGGGGGAAACCTTTATAATTCAAAATTCAAATTCAAAATGATGAATTATGCGTTAGAAGATCTCCCAAGAGTCTCTATCCTAACAATATATTTACTAAGATTTGTATGGTTATGTTTTACAGTATGACCCTGAACTTGTGTTGGTGTCAGCAGGATTTGATGCCGCTAAAGGAGACCCATTGGTAAGCGTTATAAAGTTGTCATTTGAGACAAAGGCCAATTCTTAACCATAGACAAACCACAAAAGAAATTTGCATGTTCTCATAATTCCTTACAACCGTGTAAACCAATCCCCTTTTTCTTTTGTTTGAAAAATCAAAGCATCTGTTAACATTTTGATTTTCCTTTATGTTAGCTTTGTACTTTATTTAGCTGTATTAATGTTTGTTGTTGCTCATTGGTCACTAGCAGGCGGTTGGAGGGAGCTTCATGCTGCCCTGGTGCTCTCGGAGCTAGGGGGGAATAGGAGGCTGGTCTGTTTGTGTTGTCTGTATTGCGTCCTGTATTTGTCCATCTTGTCTTTTTTGTTGCCAGTTGTGTCGCGTGTGGTTTCCTTCACCTATTGGGCTGGCACGTTGTACTATAAGTGAAATACCCTTGAGTATGATGTTAAACCCCAATCAAACAAACCAACATTGGTCACTATCGCCTGATTATGGCATAGTAAATGTGGAACTATTGACTCTAAATGAAGACTAATAACACTATTTTTGCGTTATGTTGACCTTCAGTGGAACTACATGCTTTTTACAGTGAATTAAAAACTCAAGTTTTCTTCTTGATAATTTCATATCTCAGCTCACTTGATCAAACTAAACGAGTACGTAAGATACCCCAAAAGAACAAGTTCATCTATTTGAAACGAGTTGAGGATAATTCAAGAATTGTTGACTTGAAAAATGTACTCAAAGAAAGGATTTACATAAACATTCAGTTTAAGCAATAAGGACTTTGTACATATACAATTATGTACACAGACATTTTTCTTCCGCAAGCCACTCATTGTTGATTTATTTTTTCCAAATATTATGACATTTAAGGTTGTCACAGCTATGATTATGGGTGGGTTTTTTGTCATCATTGACCATGTGATTGATTGGCGTTTAATGACATACCAAAGAGCTTTTCACTTTAGTTTAGCTGGAATATAGCATTAGTAAATAACCCACAAGACAGCTATGAAATTTAAAGTGGTCTCATTGTGGAAAATATTTTCCTCTGGTGGTCAATTATGATAACATAAATAAGTTTGGAACATATAATTCATAACTGATGATGGGAAGACAGTTGACATGATCTTGATAATAATAATGTCAAATAACAGACAGAAATTAATATTTTACTCCTACTTGTGAAACACTTTCATTATTTTTAAGGGACTTAATTGAAAAGTAAAAAAGTCAGCATTGATGCCATTATTCATTCGGGTTACTTAAATCCATTCTACCTTTTTGAAGGTTAATATTTTTCTAATGAATCCTTGACATTCTTAAACAGCGAAAACAAAACACGTTTGTTTAGTACTCAAATTGTTTGTTGATTTTTGTCTTCTGTTTGAAAAAAATCTCTCTCGTGCTGACCTTTTGTTTATTTTTCATCCAGGGAGGTTATAAGATCACACCAGGGGGTTATGCTCATATGACACACATGCTCACATCATTAGCCAATGGCAAGGTGGTTCTTGCTCTAGAGGTATGTACAAAGATTTTTTAAGCATAATTTTTGCAGCTTTTCTGAAAAACAGTAGCCCAGGCTCTGGTTGCTCAAACCTCCGTTGGCCAAACGACCTGTTAGATGATGCTGCCTCACAAAGAAATGGACGTTACATCACAATAGAAATTTATTGTTTCCCAGCATCATATAATTGACTGTTAACTTAACTGAGCTGTGAACAATCGGCCCCGGCTGGAATTGAGCTTTTTGTTAGCTTTAAACTGACGGGAAAAAAGGGGCAACCAAATCCTGATCTATTGTTGCAACTTTGTTTTTGTGTCTGGTGATCTGTCATGGTTGCCCCTGATAGAATGGAGCTTTCTGCTAGCCTTGGGCTGACGGAAAAAAGGGGCAACCAAATCCTGATCTATTGTTGCGACTTAGCAACTTTGTTTTTGTGTCTGGTGATCTGTCATGGTTGCCCCTGATAGAATGGAGCTTTTTGTTAGCCTTGGGCTGACAAAAAGAGGGGCAACCAAATCCTGATCTATTGTTGCAACTTAGCAACTTTGTTTTTGTGTCAGGTGATCTGTCATGGTTGGCACATAGCCATTGAGCGAAATTGTTCTCATTAAGGCACTAATTACAAATCATGCAATCATGTCCTGAAAAACAAAAAAAGAAGTTTTACTACTTTAAGGAAGCAAAGAGCCTTGGTGAAAACGGGTTTCATGTTTTTGTAGACTTCCATTGTTATGGACCAAGTCGTAATCTATTTTAAAACTTTCTGCTCTCTAATAAAATTCTTCTACAATATCAGTTATATTATTTTTACTTATTATTAATATTTATTACACGGTGTGGCTGTGGCTGTGGCAATTGCAGAGGTGGTTTTAAGAAAAAAATTATCTTGGTTTTCCACTGTAATTATGCAAAAACAATGTTTTGCAAATGAATAAATCAATTTTTTTTTGTATATACGTATACATGAAGTCTTTCATGTTCAGTTGTTCTAGATCTTTGATATACAGCCCTTGTAATTGGAAGATCACTGCAAACAATACTTTTATTTTAGGACCACCAAGTGGGCTTTTTATATTACCAATGGAAATGAACTGCTCAGTAAGATCATCAATACATGATGGTTATATAAGTGATATTCTAAGAATCAAAGCTCAGACTGGTGGAAGGTATGGGGTAGCTTCCTCAAGCCCTTGTGCTCGCAGAGCTGAGGGGTTACATTATAGAAACAACAGATCTACATGTATTATAAATAACAAGTTCTCTTATTGTAGGGTAATGTTTTAAGTGAGCTGTTAAAGGGTTGTTGCTCTCAGATCTTAGAGGGATCATGAATCCCATGTTTTTTTACTGTGTCTTGTGATTATTGCCATTCTTCTTTGCTTATGACAGCAAGGGTGGTTTCCTTCACCATATTGCCTGGCTCACCATCTTATGAGAGAAATAATGTTGAATACGATGAAAACTCACAATAAAAAACAACCAATAAATCAAATTAACCAACTTTTGAGTTTTTCATTTTATTTTAAGGGTGGTTATAATCTTCACTCAATATCCACATCGATGGCTTCCTGTACATGTGTATTGTTAGGAGAGTCTTGTCCTCAGTTACCTCCCCTTGTGCCATGTGACAGGTCTGTATCATTCTCAATCAATATATCACCCCATAGAATTACCAAGTGAATACATATTCTTCATCTTGCATAATTATTGCGATATGCAGAATAATAGAATACTTAGGTGCACAAGAATCTTTATTAAATTGATGCATCATAATTTATTATAAACTCAAGAAACTGACATTTGCATCATATTTTTTGTGTTTATGCAGTATTTTTTGTTAAGATGTGATGAACCAGAGGAGAGTGTAATGTCAATTTGAATCCGTAAAAGTTTTCAGGCCTTATTTTTCATGGAGGTTCCGCAAACGAAAATTCACGCGAACTGTTCACACAAACTAGGACCATTGGATGTCTACAGTCCAAATGTCCCAAAAGGATTCTCATACGCTGTCAGAAATATTTGTTATAATTTTAGACTGACAATAATCTAAGTTTATGGAACTATGAACCATTTCTTGCTTCACTTAATTTGAAAAAAAAAAGCCAATTGTTTTACTAACTAAAAATGAAACAGAGATTGATAAACAGTGCGAAATTGAAAACCTGGTCGGCTGGCTTCAGCTCTACAGCCAATCAAAT
>JAVFBW010143641.1:0-12744 GCA_034783835.1 Mopalia ciliata | reverse complement strand
CTATAGTATGATAATCAGAATTGTTGTCTTTATTATGATCATCAGGATTATTCTTTATTGGGGGCTATTGAGATAATATTACTATTACAACAGTACTGCAATAGTCCAGACAACTATGCAATAGTTCACATAACAGTATTGTTATAGTTGTGTCATTATTGCAATATGATAGCCAGAGTTCTATTTAAAATGACATTGCCATGCAGGTGAGCAATGGCTGTTTGGATTGCGGTGGAACCAAACATTTCAATCTCCATGATCTTTGAGGAAACACTGTCACGCTGTAAAAAAGACTCACGAACACAACCATAAAAACAGCAGGTTTGGTTGTGATGGGAAACGAATGTTCCCCCAGTGCTTAGTAAAGATGTCATGACTTGTAACATACTACCCTGAGCGAGATAGGATTTTTAAAAATCTTTAATCCACTTGATACAAGTCTGTCAGCCTCTTGGCCAGCATACGACATCGTATCTGGGGTGAAGTGAGATGACGGTGTAACATACGGACTGTGGCTCCTGCACTTTTCCCCCAAGTTTCCAACACAGCCTCCATAGGTCTAGAGACATGTAAAGACTTCCACCGCTCCACGATAGTGTCTGCAATTCCCACGCGGTGTGCAAACATCTGCCAGTCAGCGCCTGTGACCAGTGATATAAAAACAAGTACCATGATAAGTAAATGTGCATCAAAGTCAATATTTTCAAATGTATTCTTATAAAAATCTACAAATTCAATACAGTTGAATGGACTAAAAATAAATTGATTTTTTGAGAGCAAATGTTTGTAACTATTAGCATTTTCAGTCCATTGTCAAAAAGAATGTACTGTATAAATCATCCTAAATTTTGTTTATCAATAACTCTAGTTTTGATAATATAATGGTATCCAAAGAGGCAAATTTACGTTTCCTTTGTGCTTCGTAACAGGAAAATCCTCAACCTCCCTATTCTTCAAATCCTTCACATGTAGTAATTTTAAAGGAGAACAGTTTAGATTATATAGGTTATTGCCTTTTATTAATGAAGTATCAATTTACAGAATCATTACAACATTTGTCAGAATGATCAATTTATGAATACAGTATTTCAGTCCAAACAGGAAGAAAAAAAATTTGAGAAATAAAGGCTTGAGTAGGGTATAAATTACACACATTTCTGGAAATTTAATTAATTTTCGGATCTTAAAGAAAATAAGATATTATGTATCACATAAACTTAATATTTTTTTCAGCATTTAAGCTTATTTTCAAGTTCAGCTACTGATAAAACTATTTGGTGTTATCATCAACATGTTGAAAGACGGGCATGTTGATGTAAGATTTTACATCATGTTAATCTCATAGGTTTAGGTATAGTGTTAGGTTTACCTTAAGGTTTAAGATTAAAAATTATAGTGTTACTCCTAACACAGAATTAAGAATTGATGTTTGTTTGTTCGTTTAACTGGGGTTTTATGATATCCTCAAGGGCATTTCCCTTATATGAAGTCTGATTGTCCACTTCACAATGCACCTATCCTTATTACGGTGGAAAACTGGGAGGAAACCTCGTAAAAACCACCCCCGGGATTACCAGAGCCACAACATGTGATTTGCTCATAGACCTGATGGTTGTCAGACGCACTCGATCCCTAGCGACACATCGAAGAGGGTTCAGTTTAGTAAGTGCACACACTATCACTAAGTCACGGCCGCGGGCAAATTAAGAATTAAAGTTTTGTTTTTAACCACTCAGCAGCATCCATGAAAATTGTGTCAAATAAAAACATTCTCAGATTCTTACTCACCGTTAACTTTGGAAAGACTAAGCTCCAGTATGATGGCTTCTTTAACTGTAGGATGAAGTCGTTTTATAGGTGTCTCACCAGGTAACTTTTTGCCAGACTGGAGCAGGAAAATAATATAAATAAGAAAATAGCAACCTTTATGTGGTCAAAGTTCTGATAATTCTATGAGCACCTGCAACTAAGATGGAAGAGAATCAAGACCTTAAATTTGTTCTCATACTAGTTGTCCAGGGTATTGTTCCACAAAGCCATCCTAAGTTGATCATAAATACTATGATGACACAACACATTCAGTACTGGTGGCATGACAGTTCAGGCGAACTTAGGCTATGTTCATTCAAATTTAGGCTTTGATTACTTGATGGTTCCAGACCTGGGGTACAAGCAACATGAGATTGTTCCCAGTCATCTTTCTTGGGCCCATCCCATCAATACACACATAATTTTTTTCCATTCCATTTACTTGTTGTGCAGACAGACTAGGTAGAACGTTTTGGGTGACCCCATGCAGGCATGCACCTTTTCAGGGCTTTACAGTCCCATAACATTTCAGCAAATTTCCTGGGAAAAACACATTTCTCATAACTTGAAGTCAAACTGAAAATTTGATAATACTGAATGTTATGATTTCTATTTCATAAAGAAAATTAAACTTTTAAATTGTGAGTGACAGTTGTATATACCATCGATCATGAACCCTCTTTCATGTTAAATGTCAACAAAATATTGTTTTAAGAAGTAAAAATATTATTTCATAAATAGTTAAAGCTTAAGACTGATGCAAGTACCTTTGTAACTGTAATGTCATTTGGCTGTGGTGAAATGGACATTGCTGCACTGTCTGTAACATCAACTGCTAATGGTTGGGCTGTAGTATTTTTAGTGTTCTTCTCTGCAGGAAAAAATAAAGTCATCAGTATTTCAAACATTATCACTATCTTGAAATATACATGTATATATGTTCAAAATTAATTTTCTTTTCACATTAAGTCAATATTCTTGTGCTGACACAGCTTATGTTATTGTAGAAAACATCAACTTAGTAGTAAACAGTTTTGCAGCTTTTAATTAACTAAATTTTAAAACTGTAGTATTGTTTTTTTTTTCTAATATAAAACAATCCATCAGATAGTGTTCAACTGTCAAGCAAGAAGCATCAGTGATTAACTGAAAATGCACACTTAAAGCACAGATTAAGGTATACTATGACATTGGCTTATGTAATATACTCACCTGCCTCAATTCTAAGATTCTCAACAATGGATCGTACTTCATTTAAACTTTGGCTCATATCAATATCATTAAGTCCATTTTGTAATTTCACCTGTAGGCAGGTCTGGTCAGCGATCTCTTGTGCCTGTTCTGTCACGCGGGTTTCTAATTCTTCTAAACGATTCACCATATGTTCACTGTCTTCTCCAAATTTATCTTCTAACAGAAATGTGAACATATGAAGCAATCGAGATGATGCTATGCTTGTATTGCAGTCTGTCTCAAATGAATTCAAGGGAGATAATTTATCCATAGAGTTACAGTTATTTTTGCATTCCAAAGCACCATATTGTGTCAATTCTTCCTGATCCACATATTCCAGAACTTTATCAGTCAAGCACTGTAACGTCTTATACAGATCTTCTTTCAACTTAGTTTCCTGCTCTAAGCCCTCTTTTAAAATTCTGTTTTCGTTGCGAAGTTCCTCAAGTTGTGTTTTTGCAGACTGTTTGCGGCTACTAGCAGCAATTGCTACACGGGAACTAACTCTCCTAAGCTTTGCTGAAGCCTCAGACTTTCCTGCTTTCAAGGTCCCAATCTTAATTGTTTCAGCCATTTCTAATGTATGGCAACAATCACTGCAACACTTTCTTCCTCAAAATGTTATTGGTATTTAACATACTCTGTTGTATGAGCTTTCACCAGGCCAGTTTAATGCAGCTCTTACAGCCATATTAAGATGTCATTCTTCTGTAAACAAGAAGGAAAATAAGTATGTAATGCACACAACAATACAAAGGATCTACTAATAAATGTGTTTTCTCTTTATAGCTAACATTAATTCCGAAGTCATCTAGGTATATCGTATACTTTTTTTCATTTTGTTTTTCTTTGATGTTGTGATTCCTTCAATCCATTTATCTGAAATGAATACCGAGACCTTATGCTACCAGACAGGTACCTATGGATTAAATTTTGAGGCTGCCTAGAAAACTTTACTTTATGACTGAATCGAAGACAGTGCAGCGCAGCTATGTTCCTTCCCAAAAATTTGGGCTTGCCGACAGTTGCCGTTATGGCGTTGATACCTAAGATATAACATGGCCACAAGAAAATGGGGAAGTAGGATGTCATTTCAGGCTAAAGTCAAAATGGACACCCTGAAGTGAACAATTGCCTCATTTGGACACCCTGTTTAAAGAAACTTCAACATGCAAGAGATAGTAAAACTGTCAAAATTGGACACTCGGTTACATGAAAAGTGAAGCAAAATGACCATTTTAGACACCCTAATTCTGATTTCTGACTAAGCCCCTAGTATTAAAGGTCATGCAATTGCTATACATTGGAAGACAAAATGCAGCATGGTAGTGTTTAGCACAAAGTTAAGGGCTAATTCCTCCGTAGAACCCTACGTCCTGCCTGTCTCAACCCATAGTGAAAGCTGGAAATTGTTATGCCATGATTGCCGGCCCCTTAAAACATATAAGCTTGTCTGATTTTTTCTGATTTAAAAAAAAATGCACTGAAAAACTTACTAGTATTTAACTTACCTGCAATATTTCTTTTCTGATGGTTTTCAATCATATTATTGCAAAAGGAGAATACTTAAACATGTCAACTCAGGCGAGAAACACAAATAAAACTTCATTTAAACATCAGGAAAGAAAGAAGGAGTTTTGTATCAAAAAAAAAACAGAGAACACTGAATCAGATGTACATGTATGTTTTGAGAGGTCGGCGATCAATGACCTATATAAAGGTAATTGTCGGCGATAGCAGAGGATAAAATTCATAACTTCACCATGGGTTGAAAACGGCTCAGACGGAAGAATTAGCGCTTTACATTGTGCTAGGAAGACTTCTGTTATAGACCGAAAAATGGCTCAGAACCAATGCTCCATAATGCCTCAATTGCATTCTTATGTGATGCAGACCTTACTGTAGATGCGAATACGTATCATATATAGACTATAAAGTATATACAAGTGGTCGTTTTATGTGTCGATCTAACCCTTTATTTAGTGACCAAACATAACATTGCGTCGTGTGCCTGATGTTAGGTCTATGGTCTGATGGTACATGTATATAAAGGTAAGAAATATATAACGGTAAGGAACAGACCATACATCTCACAATTAGACCAAACTATAGCTAGTCAAGTTTTTTTGTCCATACCTTTGTCACTGAAGATAACACCTTGTACTAATACTCAATTAAACCAACGGTACATCCTTACAGATTTAGAAGGAGTTTAAATCTGGTTGACAAGGACGCGTACCTGTCAAAAGTTTCACATTATGCGAATCTAAAACATAAATGAATCACGGACTTTACACATAAAAAAAAATAAAATAATAATAATCTGGTCATATTATTTTTCCCATGAATCGAAGTGACCTGTTAAGTTTTTTTCAATTCCTTGCTTTGAACCTAAGATTTATATACATTTCAGTGTTATATTTCCATTTCACCTTATAATGAATTTCATATATCTATTGTTTGTGATAAACATACTGATTGAATGCATGAATAATTTATATTTTTTGTTTTTTT
Organism: Mopalia ciliata; assembly: GCA_034783835.1. Taxonomy (NCBI): domain Eukaryota; kingdom Metazoa; phylum Mollusca; class Polyplacophora; order Chitonida; family Mopaliidae; genus Mopalia; species Mopalia ciliata. The sequence goes on along the minus strand of JAVFBW010143641.1, from coordinate 7,188 downwards.
CAACTTCGTGGCATATCTAAGCATTTACTACTGTAAAAAAAGTATTTTTTGCTGACGATAATGAAACGAATTTTCTCATACCAACCTTCAAAGGCCGATTTTTCGAAAGAAAGAGTTTCGTTTTCGTTTTTATTTAGTATTTTCGCGGCAGCCTTGCGTCAATGTACTTCCGCGAACAAATATGGCCGCTAATGTCAGTGGTCGAGATCCGAACGGGATTTATCGATCGAAACGTAATGATTGACTCCAACCCTAGTTGCGGTCCGTAGAGGGGTGAGTTTGCTATCGAAAAACTGAATGTGATTTAAGATTTGTCGAGATTTCTCAGTGTTTTCTAACTGTTTATGGACCATTCTTTCAAGAACAAGAGTTCTGACAAGTGTGTATTTTTTTGACAGCCACTCAGCCAGCTGATGATCGAGCTTTAACATATATCGTCTGGAAATGCTAGCTATGGGGGTGGGTATCGTTCGACATGCAGTGTTTTCTTGCTGTTGAATTTGTAATGTTGCTTCAGAGAAAAGATTTGTTAATTGTGTAATTGTTCTGGTATACTGACCTTATTTTGCTGAGAAAATCAGCACTGCCTAATACATGTAGGCCTATTTATCCAATTGCCCAGAGTGGTGATCAACTGGAAACATACATATATCAGTTGATGTATGTAACTGCTGATCAAAGTCCATTACACAGGTTATGCAGTCACAGTAGCACCACAGATTAGATGATTAGTGGTCTGGGTTAAGAAAAAACGGTTTCATTTGTCTTTTAATCGTCTCAAGCGATTTCGTAACCAGACCTTTTCATACCCAAGTCAGTTTGTACAAACGAAACAATATTATTTTGTTGAATTAATTAAACAGCAACAATATATACTGATTATACAGTAACACAACAATATGTTTGTGAACATATAAAATTGGGTACAAAATGATTGGGTATGAACTATACACAGATGAAGTGGTTTGGATATGAAATGTCATGCATTCGTTCGAGTCTGAAGTTGAAAATTTGTAATCGTGAAACAAATCTTTCTGTTCAGTTTTGCCACTAGGCGGGCATTTGTAAGCTATCATACAGTTGAAATTGTTAAACTTTATAGATGATATTTTGGTTTTATAGCTTAGTATCTTTCTTTGTCCATTATGGTGATATACCCGGTATCAGAATCATACTTTAAAAATTGATAATAAATCTTAACAAGCCTCATATTTATGATATATAACAGAATTGTGCTGAAATTAATAATAATAAAAAAGTCTTCATAAATGTTAAATAAAAATAAAGAATTATGAGTTATAATGTTGTAAACAAAATAACACTGGTCCATGGCTCATTAATTAACTTTCATCAGTAAGGATTTGCATTTAGCTTCATGACTGAATATGATTAAGTGCTTTATTTCACTATTAAACATGATAAATGCTATTGGACATGAGTGTCTATTCAGTAATATGTATGTTTGCTTTCTTAAATTTTATTTCAACAAAATCTACTGAACACTACAACATCTTAATGTTGATATAACATTTAATACTATAGCTCATAATAATGTGGTCGCATTTTTGTGTGATACAAGCAGCAATGAATCTGTTACTCAAATGCACTCCCAGTGTTTTTCTGTTACACATGATCATGGCCCAGTGAGGGAGCGGGTAGGCCATGGCCCTGCAGAATACTCCCTCGGCTTCCTCGGTCGATCGTAAGAGGTGAGAAAATAGGTTGCTTTCTGTTGCCCTGGTGTTCTCAGAGCTAAAGGGTAACGGGAAGCAGATTTGTTTGATCTCTATTGAAATACCCTTGAGTACGTTAAACACCAAATAAACAAACAATCCTAAAATAAATCTGCATAACATGGGAAAGCCCTGTTCAGTCTGTTCTCCCCAACAGCACAGGCCTAATGCTTTAACCAAACTCAAATAGCTTCCACCCATGAAATGCATTGTATGTCTTGGATTTTGATATAAGTGCCACAATGTGTATAAAACACTTTAGCTCGGAGGGGAAAGATGAATGTGGCTTATTTTTTTTTTTTTTTTTAAACCATGTTACCAGGTGGAAATGTACAAAGATTAAATAACTTTATATTAAAATCAGCTCTCTTGTGACTTATGTAAACCTGTTTGTCAGCTTCCAAACCCTATAAACATTTAAACTGAAAATTGTCAAATCTTTTTTTAAAACACTCTTAAGACTGAATTGTAAATCTTCCAATATGAAATGTGAATCTGAAGAGGCACACTGTAATAAAGATTTACTTTTGTTTATACTTAGATTGATGTTCAGGATGGGGTGGAGTATGTGGTGCTATGTCGACAGATTCACTTCCCTAAACTGGCCCGTCAAATACTCCAGCTTCTCATGAACCAAAGCAGTGGTAGTCTCCCTTTGGTTGAGCTCTGTAGTCGTTACAAGACTACGTTTGGCATGGACTGTGATGTTGGACAGATTAGAGAGGAACTACTAGATTTTCTACAGGTTTGCACATATAGCAATTACAAAGTTATTCTAACGGTAAAAGTGGGATAGATTTTTACAATGTTAATCATTATTATGAATGTGCCATACCAAACTGTTTTGAATTGAATTGCTCCTCTATCTCGGCATGTGTGGTGCAGTCAGTTTTGTGCATTTGCTGGAGGGTTTTGTGGATTTCTCATGACAACTTATAGCCCCGTGAGGGAGCGGGTGGGCCATGGCCCTGCAGAATACTCCCTTGGCTTCCTCAGTCGATCGTAAGAGGCGAGAAAAGAGGTTGCTTTCTGTTGCCCTGGTGTTCGCAGAGCTAAAGGGTAACGATAAGCAAATTTGTTTGTAATGTTCTGTATTTTTGTCCGTCGTCATATAAGTGAAATACCCTTGAGTACGACATTAAACAACAATCAAACAAACAAACAAACATGACAACTTATAGGTTTTGTTTAATGCATTGCTGGATCCTCTGGGCTAGCAATGGGGATATCATTTATATTTAAAGTAAATTTATGATCTAAATATTTTTCTGAGAAATCAATCGTTACACAATATCATTACAAATGTATAGAATTATGTAGCGATTTGAGTCACATACATTCTGATTGACCTAAAATTATTCATTTTTCTTTAGGTAACTGGTGGAGAGGAGTCAGCCCTGATTAGTCTGACACCGCTGCAGATATTTGCCAGGGATGTTCGTCTGCTTTTGAAAGCTCATAATGGACATATACCCTTATCGGTGTTTGAGTCTGCCTTCCAAGATCATTTCAGTGTAGAGATCAAACCAGCTTTGTATGGTTTCCCAACAGTAGTAGATCTACTGGGTGCTATCCAACATGTGGTCATGTTGAGGGGCAAAGGGCCTCGCCGACTGGTTGTCTTATCGCAAGATATGGAAGGTAGGTTAAAATGTTGCTTTTTATTTCATTTGAAGGTATAAGACAGTGTTCAGCATTAACCAGTTTGATTGATTGGTGATTTACACCATGTATAATGGCCTTTCACTTTAGACTGCAGTGTTAGTTAATTCAATAAAATTTGACTCTTAGCACAACCTTAAGATGTGCAGTGTGTTGATACAGTTGGAAATTTAAGACAACATCGTTACTCTGCAAACAAACCACCCTTAAACAGAAGGTTTAAAATTTGAATCTGAAAAAAAAAGATGACGTTTTTTTTAATTTTATTTAGATGTACCTCCTGTGTGTGGCTCTCCACCCCTTCAGTCTTTCCTAACGAGTCCTCAGAAACTGGCCATGGGGTCGCCCTCTAGAGAATTCATACCCAGCAGAACACCATCTAAATCCCCCTCAGATGATTCTGGAGTTATTGATATCAAAGGTCAGTCACAAGTACCAACTAATTTATATGTCCATGCATTAACATTCTGGATTCAAACAAATTTACTTTTATACATTTTTTTTTATTATGTATGATTTGGAAATTAATTGTGTTCCACTCAAACAAACAGGCTTATATTTTGAAAAATCCTTTGTAGGCATTAACTGTAAGGAACACTAGTACACCTTTCTATTTGGTTTGTAGCGCTTTATTGTTTTGTTGAAATACCTCAGGTAAAAATTCATTTATCCTTATATTTTATAGGTGAAGAGGCCAATCTTTTGAAGATGGGTATAAAAGTTACCTCCCCTACAATTGATCTTCTGTCTGGACCAGTGCCGTCAGCCATTCCCTCTCCAGAACTAAGACCTGGAGATGTCCGGACTGACCTCATGAGATTTGAATCCCCTTCAGGTGGGCAGTCAAATCTAAACCTAATGAAACAACCCTAAATGAATATTTTGGGTATTTACAGTTACATCATTGAATCTCGAAGAGAGGGTTGGGAGGGAGCTTTTTGTCATCCTGGGTTCTCGAGCGTAGGGTAGCATGCAGCCCTTCTGTTTGGCATTTCTTTGTCATGGTTTTGCTCTGTGTTTGTTGCAAGTAGTTTCAAGCATGGTTTCTTTCACCCATTAGAGCTGGTACATTATGAGAGAAATAACCTAGAGTACAGTGTTAAACCCTAATTAAACTAACATTGAATGTGGAGGAATAAATGCTGTCCCCTGTATTTTGAAGACCTTCATCTTGTGCTTTCTTCTGAAGCAAGCGATGCTTAATGGTGCAACATTCATTTTTACACCAAAGCACTTCATTTATAAGCATGTTAGTGTATATATAAACTGAGATGTTTATCAGTTCTACAGTATTGGTAAATATGGCATTAAACAAACAAACAAACTACTTAGAACCAGTCCAAGTATGCAATTTCTAAACCTTAAAATGTGCATGCTTCTGTGTTTTCAGAAGAGGCAGAATTGTTATGGGCACTGACCGAGGAAGAGAAGCAAGGACAGAAAACCCCACTTTGTCAAACACCAACATCAGAACTTCTGCAGTTTGCTGCTCATTGTCTGACTTCAGAGTCCAAGTCAGACCAGGTGTCAAAAGTAGTGAAAGAGAAGGCCCACGTATACTCATCAGGTGGCTTCCGTAGAAAGATACCCAGCCACTCCACCCCAACGGGTCTGGATAAATCCCAAGCTATGGTTACATGTGCTGAGATTGATGGCCATGATCCCGATGACACAGTACAGGAGCTCACAGAAGCTTTCAACAAAGGTTGGTGGAAGGCTGCTCCTGCTCAGTTTGCTGCAGAGTCCCAGGTGTTGGTCAATGGAGACAAAAAGGAGGTGTTGGAAACTACTGGAGATTCCCTGAACCTGTCTGCTGTTAAGGGGGAGTCTATACCATTCTCCCAGTACAGTGACGGTAGTTCTGGCCAGGAAAGTCTTTCCGTGCCCAAACAGAACACTGAATCCTCCCCATGTGGAGACAGCGGAATCAGAAGTCAAGATGTCTCTGTGGAGACGTCCTTCCAAGATGACCACCCTGTGGACACTAGCTCTATTAAGTCTGACCAGAGCCTCAGTTTAACCAATATTAACATGACCCCAAAAAGTTCACCCAGAAAATCGCCGCGTAAACCCAGAATTGCTGCCAAATTTCTAGTTCCAATCAACTGATAGCAAAGTTACCTCATTAACTCAAGATAAAGTTTCTGAAACTGATTTTTCCCCAAAGAGCTATGTTTTCTTAATGCTAGGTTTATGCACTTGTAAGTTTCCTTATGTAATTTTTTAATTTAAACTAGAAGTATGTTTCTACTTTGTGTACTCCTTGCATGGGTAATGCAATGCAGTTATGGTTTTGTGCTAAAGTTATGAATTATGATTATAAATTGCATGGTTAAGTGCTGTCTAAATAAGTTTATTTTTTCAAATAAGTCCTAAGATAGGTTGGTCTTTTACAAACCTACATCCACTTGATTTAACTTGATTAAAATTAATGGCAAAAATATTTTTTGGAAGTTACTTGACAAGTCCCAAAGTATGTTTGAATGTAATACCCAAAAGCATACTGGGTAAAAAAAAAAAAGTTTAAACTTCATGAAATTTTCTTTGTAGCAAATATGAGTATTGATTACTGTACTGATTTAAAAATGTGTTAATTTGGCTAGCGAAAAAAAAAATGGTCGTAAGGATGTCTCATAGATATTTGAGCTTTATCAAATACTTGTCTTTGATTTGAATTTATCAACACTTAAGAATTTTGTTTTTTCTTTTGTGATGCACTTAACGTTTTGTTTATATTTGAATGAATCTCTATTTTGTGTTGTCTCAATAATTGTTGCAAATTTTGTAAGTTTTGATTTGACTGGGGAATTGCTGTTTAATCATGGAATGATACAGGTGTAAAGGACTTGTGATTTTCAGATCAAAATCTCATCTACTTATATCTGTAAATTTAAAAAACTTTAAAAAATCACAAGTATAGGTTACTTGGATATAAAGCAACTGAATAAAATCTATTTCAGAAGAACAGGAACTTTCTAGTTCATTTACTCTAAAATAAATGGTTCTTGACAATTTGATTCAACTCTTCACTACTTTTAGTTTGGCGGATATCTTGTTCAACAAGCCTGTCATAAGGTATATGTACTTTGTCAGTCTTTGACTTTACAGCCAACATAAACTTAATTAAATGAACACATATAAAAAAAACACTTTCGTAGATTAGATTGAATGAGCCCAGGTAATGTCATTAAAAGACAGCCTAGATTTAAAAGAACTTCATGTTGCCCAGGTGCTCTGAGCTAAAGGGGAACAGGAAACTGATGTTTGTGGGGTCTGCATTGCGTCCTGTTTTTGTCACTGGTGATGACAGTGGTTTCCTTCACCCTGGTCATTGTATAAATGAAATACGCTTGAATATGACAAAAGAACTTCAGATAGAGGTTTACAAAACCCCATTAACAGCATGAAGTTCCACAGGGTCCTTGATCTCAATCTTCATTCTTTCAGTAGACTGTACACTTCCTCATGCTGACCATCTGGTTGATTCCAGGACCTAGTCACTACAGAGCTGATATTCCAATCTGGGTTAATAGCAGATTTTTTCTCCAATGGAAACCTCAGTTGAAATGAAAGTAGTCCACTCCTTCAGATAAGTGAAGAGAATTCAGGTTGTCCTCAAAACCACCACCTGTCAAATCCTAGAAAATAAACAGGTGTTCAATAAATTAAATACAGAATTTTAAATCTGTCGGCAAATGGAACTATTGAAACCAGCCATTTGGGGACCTTGCTTCATCGGTGTACACATGGCATTAGATGCAAGCCCAATCATCGGTGTACACATGGCATTAGA
>JAVFBW010143630.1:0-12745 GCA_034783835.1 Mopalia ciliata | reverse complement strand
AACCCACGACCCTCAGAGTAAGGCACCGAATCGCCAGCAGTAAATGCCGGCCACCTAGACCACTCAGCCACCCGGCCAGCACTGCTACGAGTCGTAATCACGATTTGACGACCTGTAAATTCCGTTCGAGTACAGTTAGCTTCCGGTGCGTTCTTGACTTTTTCGCAATATTAACTTTTACTTCTAGAAAATAATTGCGCAAGAACTTGGATGTTGATTAATTAAGACAAAGAAACATCGTAAGTTATAGATAAACTTGTGTAGCGTCGTTTACATTCGCCAGTTCGCCAATCCAATTTCCTTTTCTTACGGAAATAAAAAAAAATTATTTTTAGAAACTTCCGTTATATTCTCTTTTTCATTATGGCAAATAAAGGGAGGTAAAAACGTCCATGGAAGCTGAATGTCCATAAATCCAATGATTTACAGAAAATGGTAATATGGAACTCTTTTGTAAAGTCTTCTTTTGCACTTCATAACATGTAAATCAGAAAATAAACGTATGTAATTTTCATAATCAATATATAGGCATGTATGCATGTTTTCATTGGAGGGAGAGGAGGGGGGACTGGTACGGGAGGGAGAGATCAACATTAAAAGAGGACACATTGTTACTTTAAGAAGAGGAAATGCAGTTATCTTTCAGGCACATAGAAGGCCCGCAGCCGTCGTTAAATGGTTAGCGTGTGCGCTTAATAATACTACTACGACGAACTGTTCACCTTATCGAGACCTCTTGTTGACCATGACTGTGGCAATAGCGGGGAAGACTTTACTGCCCTATAATATGAGTGAAATACCCTTCAGCACAATCACGCTCATGGAGTAACATTTTGCATGGTTACATTACAAACACTATACCCATTTGAACTGAGAAGCTCCATTTTACTTTCAGAAAACTTTAAATTCATGGGTTTCAAATCTGGTTGATGAAGACTAAGACTTGAGCCTTAGCATATATTAAGATTTTATAAATTTCATCAATCTATATTTGCCGATCAATATTTAGTTTTAATATTTCTTCTCTAGCAGTTTTTGAAAAATTGTATTCATGGAATTTCAACCACACCTTTAAGCGATCATCAGTAGTTACAAGGCACATACAGTTAAATAATAAATTTTGAATTATGTTAAGATCGTTTTAGATTACACTAACAAACGCCTCAATATTTAAATTGTATCAAAACTGCTTCCTTCTATATTCCTCCTATTATATAGTAATTTGGTGTTCATTCGTTTGACTGACTGGAATTTAACATGGTAATCAAGAGCATTTCACTCAAATATGACGACTGTTTTAACGTGAGGTCGACAAGGGGACTTGAACCTGAGGGCAGTGTATTGAAAGAGGATATGTAGTGAAATACGTTAACCATCGAACCACGATTGAGGGCCCAACAGAACATTGGTTATACGTTTATCGTGATTTAGACTGTCACTCAACGCTATTGTTTGCCTGCGCTATCTTTTTTTTTATAAATAATCCTTTAATAGTCTTAACAGTTGATATTTTTTTTTTAACTTTAACCCAAGCGAGCAACACACCCTTGTTGCTACGTGATGACCGTTTTAAAATGATTGGCGTCATCCAACTCATACAGGCGATATTTTTGTACTATTCCTAGTCAAATAGAAAACACGGCCTTCCCCGATATTCTGATATGATTGTTACAGTCTCCTGTTATAAGGAGGGAACGCCCACATTCAATAGCTGACAAATGAACCCAAATTAAACCTCAGAACTTAGAAGCAGCTGGGGTGTCAGCACAATGTGTTAAGAGAGACTGCTGACTGGTCGTTCTAAGAATCCGCCTTCATATTGGCTTCTCTTTAAGGACTTAAACCACAATACTGCCAGTTAGTCTAGTTGCTTATTAAGCAATTTGAAACGGCTCTGTAAGGAACGTTCGTTTGATAAAAATGTTCGCAAAGGACAGCTGCCAGCCATCGACCATATTGCCGACTGGTTTTGCTATAAACCGTTCATCCTTAACAGATGATGATGTATTCCCATTTGGAACATTTGCAGAGAACCCCTTTAACTTTTCTGGGACCAATCAAACATTAAATGACAGTAAAATCACCTCTTTGATAGCCACTGATGTCAGGAATACTACGCGCGATTCCACCGTCTTGGTTATGTCCTTGGTGGGCTTTGTGTTGCTGGGTTCCGTGGGAAATACTGTCGTTATATCGTCATTAAGGAAACGACATCTTCGTAATCCCGTGCATATGGTCATTGTGAATTTAGCGCTAGCTGATCTTCTGATATGTGTGGTACAGATCCCGATGGTGATTATAAACTTGATGGCTAACTGTGTGTCACTGATTTGTGATATTTTGGGTATAATGGGGCTTTGGTCATTTCACTATACTTTACATTTACAGTCTTTGGTTCTGTTTAGTAATATCCGAGTCGTCACCGCGGCTCTTCATCGTAAGCAGGATGCATTCACCTGGAAGTGGCTGTGTTTTGGAAGCCTAATCTGCCTGGTGTTCGATGTTGCCATCTCCATCATTCCTCCAGTCATGTACGGATACCCTTCATACATACCATCTGTGGGCCACTGTTATTATAAATACCATGGTCAAAATAAAGTGGTTATGGTTTTGCAGATGATATATACTTTACACTTCTTTGTTGTGGTGTTACTCTGTTGTGTTTTATACTTTACCCTGGTTCGTTACGCGAAGAAACATTCGGCCAGGCCAGACTTGGCTCGCCAACGTCATGTTCTCATCTTCAAACAGATGTTCAGGAAATTCATTTTCTGGGTGCTCAGTTATTCTATACTCTTTATTACACGTTATGTTGACATAAGAGGGAACTGGCATGAAATCGTCTACCAGCTAGCTTACTTACTGGTTTGGTCAATCTCAGTTATGCGCCCACTGATGAAGATTTTTGGAAAACTGTCGCGAAAGGACATATTACCATGTTATGGTAACATCGTCGCACCAATCGTAACTAGAACTCAACCCGTCACGAATGGACAATCGAATAGTACGGCCACTACTTTGTTTATGACAAGGTAAGCATTATTGCATTTAATATTCCTGAGGACTGAGTTCTTCTGTCGACCCACGGGTATATGAGCGTGATGTTGCCGGGGAAGTTTATACGAGGTTTCCGTCGGGTTTTACACCTGACTTGGGCAAGGAACACTGTAAAATGGACAATCCGTCGTCATATGATGGCAGTATATTTGAATACGATGTTAAACCCCGATCAAAACCCTATTTCTTTGACAACAGATGATTACATTGTACTGATTTTAAGTTATTTGCATCCACGTAGGATCATTATAAAATTTTGTACAGGAAAATTATTTGAAAAGCGTTCATTACGTTTATTTAAACCACAAGTTCGACTGGAGCAAAATCTTAAATAAAAATCCCAACATATTTAGCTTAAAGTAGATACCGAAGCTTTTATATGCTGTAGAAAATCACGAAGGCACTTGTACAGGCTTAATGGAGTCAAGCCTTCTAACGGCAGTTTTTTGTTAAAACACAAAGGTTCTCCAGGGTTACCAAATAGCGCCACCGTGCACAACTGGTATCCGGGCGCCTGGTTTGCTTTTAACAACAGGGCAAGATCAACGTATTCCGATGACCGAATTTTGTTTTCATCTGCATGAAAACGTGAGAGTCGAGGTCATCGCCGACACTTATAAGCGGATTTTTCACTGTATTATTTTGGTAAAGTTGGATAAAGCCGTGACGACATCCTTAGGCTGACCGATGGGCATACAGCCGGCTAACCAGCACATTAAGGGTCCCATTGAACACCCGTGTTTCCATTTCATGTAACGTAGTACTAATTGTAACACGTGTCAGTCAACAAATCGGGACCACTATGTCTGCAAGTTACGCTAGAAGCTTGTATTCCCCCTACCAATTGATCGCGTACGTAGTCTCAATAGGCTTCACTTTAAGAGAAATAGTACTGTCATCTAGTTTGAAGCTTAGTGGATTGACAGATGGAAGCATCGAAATGATAAGCCAGTGAAAGTCACGTGGAAGATAGCGGAAAATGAGTATCTGAAGGCTCTCGGTGTCTATTTTAGTAATAACTATGATGCAGGAGACATAAAATTAAATCGGTAGAACAGAGTAAATCAAATAGAGGAGATGATACTGGGATGGAATAAACGCTATCTGACCATTTTAGTTGTAAAAACCCTTCTGGTTTCCAAGGTTACTTATTTGCTTATGTCATTGATACCACCAGAAAATATTGCAAAAAAAAATAAACCATTTATTTTTTTAACTTATGTGGCACAACAATAGTGCAAGTGCAGAAAGATTCAAACGATAAATACTGATTAAATATTACAAATATGGGGGCTTAAAATGATGGGGAAAACAATTTGCTTTACGATTATCATTGGATAAAATATTCCTACTGGCTTTGTGGGGCTTAATTGTAAAATTCTCCACAACATATACCCTACAAGATCATGAGAGCACAAACTGTTAAATGCCTCGTTTGGGGAGCTGTTGAATTTATTGAAAATTTCTTTTTGGCCGAAAATACGTGCATATACCAAATTCATTTTCTTTGTTATTCTGATCTGCAATCTTTGTATCAGTAAATTCAATTATGGAAATTATGCCTTCCAAACATCTTTTTAATTTTGGATTTTACAGTAATACGAAAGGGTATGCCGGTGAATGGGTTCTGTTTTAAAGTAGTGCTTACGAAGATTTTGCTTACTGTGAAATCCAGGGTGGCACCTGGCTTTGTTTAAAAGATATATCCATAATGATTTTCCAACTTTCGGGTATAATAATGTTTTAGAAAAACAAGTTTTTCGTATTTAACGCTAATACGAAACCGAGTGCCGGATAATGGGTTACATTTCAAACTAGTGCTTATAAAAGTGTTTTCTTACTGCAAAATCCAGGGTGGCACCCCGCTTGGTTTGAAAGTTGCATCCATATTGATATTCCAAATTTAAATTATAATAATGTTTAGAAAAACAAGTTTTTTTGTATTTTACGGTAATACGAAACGGAGTGTCGTATAAGGGTTATATTTTAAATTAGTGCTTGTGAAAGTCTTTCTTAACAGCAAAATCAAAGGTGGCACCCGGCTTTTTTTAAACATACATCCATAATGACATCTTAACTTTAAATACAAGTATTTCTTTAATTTACGGTAATGTGAAATAAGGTGCCGATCCAACTACATTTTTTGGAAATGCTGACCATGGTATTTGTTTGCTGTGAAAAGGTAAAGTGGCACCTTGCCTGCTTTCGAAAATGCAAACATAAAATCGTAAAAATCAAACAATTAAGGTATACCTTGTGTAGTTAATTCACAGCAAAATATAGCTGTTCTTTAGGCATATTATTCCAAAATATAACCTGCATTTAAATTATAACATTTGCTTACATTATATTGCTTGGTTAACAGTAAATACACAACTTGGTGAGAAGCAAACACGACTTTGGATAGCATTTAATTGAATAGGGAACTGGGACTTCAGCCAAATAAGGAACTGGGAACTAATTTCAACTGAATAAGGAACTGGGAACTGGGAGCCAACTTCAGCCAGCTAAATGAAATCTTGTATGTAAAAGTTATATTGGTATATTGTTAGGTATGTAGATCTAAGATGTAATATATATATGGTAAATAAAATTTTATTCAAAGAAAAAAAACTGTCCTCTATTCGTGGCTTGTCCCATTCTGCCTGCAATGGTGGGTTCTTTCAAATAAAGCTAAAAGTGAGGATTCTCACAACAACAACAAACAACCGCCTGTATATTTATTTCAACCTGTTACCTAAAACCGGGTGTTTTTTTCTTTTAAACCGCATGTCAACTGAAAACATGCTTAATATTAGCACAATGTATAGGGCTTATTTATGATGGCCGATAGGGACCAAGGTGCCAACAACTTTTTTAAACTTGGGTACCACGCAGATGCGAGGATGCGAAGATGCGAGGGCGACAACGCCGAGGCAAGGACGCGAAGATGCGAGGGCGAGGACACAAAAGTGAGAAGGCGAGGACACGAAGGTACAAAGATGCCAGGGCGAGGAATCGAAGGTACGAGGGCGAAATTGCGAGATCGCGAAAACACGAGATCGTGAAAACGCGAGAACGCGAAAATACGAGATTGCGAAAACGCGAGATTGCGCTAACGCGAAAGCGTGTGTTATTTAATAAATATAAATTGCGTAGGGCTACGATACAAATACAACGGCCAAATCTTTGCAATCGTTAAATGGAAAATACTGAATCTCTACCTTCGATTTGTTTGCTGAATCGTGAACTGTTGTTTGAATTTTTAACTGATTTCTACAGAGAAAAATACACGAGATACAATTTCTCTGTATGCATACACACAGTAATCGTGAACTGCTGTTTGAATTATTAACTGGTCTCTAGGAAGTATACTATAACTGTGTATACACCAGATAGAACGTCCGTGTTTACTATACTATAGGCCAGCATGATTACTTTAAAACAAAAATAATACACTTCCACCCATAAAACAATATTTAGAAATGTTCAGTAACGTAATGGTCGATTATTTTGGTAAGGTTACGATTTGTATATTAGTTCATTCATAATGTAGTTTATAATTTATTTATTTATTTCCCTTACTTCCAAATCAGACTTGTTGACACCTCTCCTAAATTATGAAGTCAATACCCGATCTATAAACATTTACATGGTAACTATGTAGCGTGTTTGTATGGCAAGCAGTTTTATCACTACCTTTATTCTACATAAGAATAAGATTTGCTTTTGTTTTACTTATGTACATTTCTTTTTAAGAAGTGTAAATTTCTTTTTTACTTACGTTAAAAAGACTTTCACTTATCTAAAAAACAATTTCAGATGCTAATTTCTTCCAACAGCAAGGGACTGTATCCAGCCTTCATTTGTGCTCCTATCGTCTTGTAAAAACTGTCAAGACGATAGCAAAAATATTGGAATATATTCCACAAGCTGTGCAAGTTTAGCCTCAACAAGGCACACTCCCAAGTCGGAGACATTTGATCAATTGGTCAAATGTAGGAAGATACAAATAAATCGCAGATATATATATATATATAAATATATTTAGGTCATTATATGGTCTGTAAATCACAACCTGCTGAAGTGCGCCTGGTTCAAAGGGCTAACCATACCAGGTACATGTTGGTTATTTGCGAGTGGCTGCAACAACACAGAAGAGCCGAAGGTGTCACGAGTTTGAGTTGGACGTGAGGGAAATAAATACTACCGTCATACTGCTGACATAAGCAATGAGATCCCGTGAGATGCGCGAGCATACCACGAATTCATAGCAAGTTGTGTCTAAGGTGTTAGACATTAGAAATAACACATTTTTATTTACCATAATACATACAAATAAATAAAAGCAGTGTACATAATTGTAAATAGCATGGCGGGAATAAAGCACCATTGGGCTTGTTCTATTCCATTATGTAATATAATGAATTGATCAATTAGAAGTGGTATATACATTTATTATTTTAATACTTAATTGGTGGTTGTATACGTGGTGGCTAGGAAGAATTGTATTTTAAATTTTAAACAAATAAAAGGTGGGAATTGATATTTAATTGTAGCTTCACTGTGGGATGAAATTCAGTAAGTAAGTTTTTAGTGTAGATTTTAACAGGGATTTCAATTCAACAATACGAATATGGGCTGGTAATTTGTCCATTCCCTGGGACCGATTGACTTGAATAAATGATAAAAAAGATTAGTTCTGGTAAAAGGCCTATTGAAATCGAACCAAATACGTCGGATAATATCCTGTTGAATAACTATTTGCCTCACAAGGTAATTGGAAAAGTCATAAGGTATCTAATGTGGGTTATATGATAAAACTAAGTTACTGTATTAAATAAGATTGAATAAGAAAAGAAAGTGGAAGGATTTGTTCTTTTGAGAATATAGGTGCTGCGTGCTCTAGTCGATTTGATAGACTAATCCCACAAACTGCGCGTTTTTGAAATAAAAAGAGAGATGTTAAATGGGACTCATACGTGTCACCCCAAAGACTGATGCCATATGTTAAATAGGGGTATACAAGTGAGTAGTATAGAGTAAACAAAAACTTTTTATTTAAGGAATTTTTGATATGGTTGATGACACCAGTGTTTCGTGAGATTTTTTCACCTATATATTCAATATGTGTTTTCCAATTTAATTCGTCATTTAAGAATAAACCCAAGAATTTAAATTGTTTTACGCGTTGGACTTCGCTATTACAGATTATCACATTTGTTCGCAGATTTGTTCTTCGCCTAACGATCGGTTCTACTAGCATGTATTTTGTTTTTTTAATATTTAATGAAAGCCTATTGGCACTAAACCACGTATGCATTTTGCTCAAATCGAGATTCATGATGTTGATAGCGTTGTCCGGGTCTTTAGACGAATACGAAACACTGGTGTCATCAGCAAATAAAACTACGTCTAATAAGTTTGTCATATGTTGGATATCGTTAATATATAAAATAAACAAAAGTGGGCGTAAGACAGATCCTTGTGGAACTTCACAAGTCTCCGTCGAAGGTTCAGATAATGAATTATTATACTTTACATATTGAAGACGGATACCCCGGAACCTATAGTTATGAAAGTTTTTGTAGAAGGATAGCATGGTTAACAGTGTCAAAAGCCTTTGATAAATCCAGGAACGTAACAGCTGTGTATTCGCCTGATTCCCTTGCGGAAACAAGTCTGTCACAGAGGGATTGTATGGCAAAGGAAGTATTGTGGCTGGCACGGAATCCAAATTGTTTCTCAGATATAATGTTATGCTTATTAAGATGATTAAGTAAGTACTTTGATGGAGGTGAGTTTTTCTTGGATTTTGCTAATTACCGGAAGTACAGAATTAGGCCTATAATTTTCTACATGATTTTTTGTCCAGATTTAAATACAGGGGTAATTTGAGCGATTTTACAGCAATCGGGAACGGTGCGAGATGAAAATGATAAGTTATAGATATGTACCAGCGGAAGATATATAGGCCTATAATTTTTAACGAGATCAATGATAAATACGCTGATCCCGTCTATCCCTGAGACAGAGGAGGATTTTAGGTCCGATATCACAGACATGACTTCATCTGGGGATACGTCAGCAAACACACAGTTGTCCGACACTGGATCATCATGGAAGTCAGAATAAACAGAATCAACTACAGGTATTAGTGAGTCTAATTCAGAAGCAACATAGCCAAAATAGTCGCTAAAACCGTTAGCTATAAATATATTATCGTTACTTTAAATTCCATTAATGGTAAATGTCGTAGGTAATTTGGTTTTTTCTTGTTCAGAAGTTCTTGAAGCACTTTCCATGTATATTTTGTACCCTGGTTGAATTTATTAAATTTGTTATCAAAGTAATTTTTCCTAGCATAGCGAATAGTAATATTTAATTTATTACGATAAGATCTGTATAATGAACGGTTTTTATCAGACTTATTTTTTAATTGTGCTCGATATAATTTATTTTTATGATGAATTGATGACAGCAATCCAGGGGAAATACATGGTTTAATAATTTTGTTCTTATTAGTATGAATTGTAGTTATGGGAAAACAGTAAGTAAACAGTTGATTTAATTTATCAGAAAACGTTTCTATAGCTGAGTCTGTATCAGTTTGTTGACAGACAAGGGATCAGTCTGTTTGTTGCACTTCATGCTCAAAGTTTTGCTTTTCGGAGTGTGTACATTTGCGGAATGATATTGTGGCATGAGGGATGGTACGTGTTATGTCCTTTAGGGTAAGAATATGAAAAATGGGGAAATGATCGGTTTATATAGGTTAGTTAAATTCCAGAGAGCAGGTTGTGATTATGAAAGTTAGTAAAAATATTGTCTATTAAGGTTTCGGAGTTTACATTACCCTAGTTGGTTTGGTAATTTGAGGAAAGAAATAAAATTATTTCATTGTATCTAAGAATTGTTTAGAAGGTAAATGATTGTCCGTTTTGAAGATATATGTGTTGTTTCAGATTTGCATCGGAGAAGAAGATTATTCAAAGCAGAATTGAAACAAGCGACTTCCTTCTCAGACCAACACGATATTTACACTTTTGAAGAGCGATTTCGACAAATATGCATTCACACCCGCTTAAGTCGTCAGTGAAGCTTAGATCTTCACGAAGAAGTGCTTTTAAGTTATCCTTTACGTACAGTACTACGCCTCCCCCTCACGCATAGATCTGTTTAACGAAAATGAGTTATATCCTGGAAAGACTATAAGGGAATCAGATGAATCGGTTAACCAACTTTCAGAAAAACCTAGAACAGAGAATGAATAATTAAGACCGTGGATGAAGGCAGATATTTCAGTGAAATGTTTGCTTAGACTTCTAGAGTTAAGACGAAAGAAAGATAGTTGATTTTGAGACTGACTGTCAGTTAGAAGGGGTTCAGATATGAAAGAGCATTGAGAAAAATATTTAGATTGATGGGAGTCGATATCACGCCAATGAGATATTTCGTATTCATTGTCATCAATGGAAGAATGTGTGTTTTCGATGTAGTTCAGATCAATAGGGTTAAATGACATAGATTCAGGTATATCAAGGTTAAATTGATTGTTATGTGAAGAATTGGACCCGGAGATGAATGGTATACTAGATTCGCTTGAGAAAGGTAAGATAGAAGAATCGGTCCCAGGGAATGGAAGGTTTACGTTTAAATCAACCATTTGGAATAAAATGAACCCACAGTTGTGTACAGAGAAGAGTTGCAGAACGCCACATAGAACAGAACAAAAAATTAAAGAGAAAAAAATTTCAACTGATGTCGAAACATTGTAAAAAATGGAAAATAGAACATTTTTTAATTCAAGATCATTGGTTACTGAACTACCAGTAATCGTTCTCAGTAACAGTTACTGGCGTACTCAAAGAAATTGGTACAAATATACCGAAAAACACAAAAAGACAGCATCTCGAATGAATTATCCGCTCAATAGCAGCTACTTCTATAATTAGAGTTCGATTCACTGGTAATTTAAAAGTGAGTAATAACTCGATAGTTCGAGTCCAAGTTTTAATAAACAGCTAAATTATATTTGTAACTATAGTCAGTTACACAAAAATTCTCCTAAAGCGAGCGGCTCTTAAAGTAGTCTGCAGCCTTTATCTACGGAGAAGCAAGGAACTGGTTTTTCAACGTCTAGTGTTTCTATTCGACAATTTGAACAACGGCAAAGCGAAAATGAAAACAATTTTTTTCTCCTCTCGTAAACGAGAAAATTCAGTTATTAGCTCAGAAGGAGAGGATCAAATTTATATTCCCCCCAAGGCGGGCACGGAAAGCTGACTGGGTTATTAACACAGCTAATACAGGGAACATTCTAACTTTAGATGTTCAACATTAAATAACCCATCTTATTAAAGTACACGAAGATAACTCTGAACAGGAGTGGCATAATGAACATGGTAGCGACCCCATGACCTGCTGGACTATTTACAGCAAATCGAGGGAAACAAAGAAATAGGTCCTCCAATTGGGGAAAAGCTGGCAAAGATAGCAAATACTATTTTTAGACAAAAAAAAAGGTCTGAAAAGCGGGCTAAAGAGCTATTGAGTCAAACAAAGTACCTCAAAATCGTGAGTATGTTTCATACCCTTGAGTAGATGTTGAAATCTGGAACAAATTAAAAACCCCAACCAGGACATTAGATTTCAGAAAACTGCACAGAAAGCAGTAAAAGCTGCAGTGCTGATGTTGAATGCATGTGAAACTTTGCTTTCGTTAAAAATAAACCTCAGTTTGAAGGACTGACTGAGATAAGCTCGGCTGTGCGCGACGTTATGGACAGTTTTGCTCTGTTAGGGAGCGTTAATTACGACCTCCAACAGCGAGGTAGAGAGGCTATCAAGCCTGATGTAAATGATAAGTTCAAACTGATATGCCCATGTGTAGATGTACAAGATTCTACCTGGCTATTTGGTCCTGATCTAGGTAAGAGGGTCAAGGACATACAGAAAAAACAAGGTTGGTGTATACAACCAATACTAACCACCAGAGGGTATGTAATTATGATTGCATGTAATTATTTGACAAACAAATAAATGGAAAGCTATTAAGTTGTGTGAAATTTTGGGAAACAATAACTCATGGTAGAAACATGTTAGCTGATGTGACCGGACTAACTATTGAGTTTCATTCTCCACCTGTACAGCAATTTGTACCTCATTCCTATAAAGTTATAGACGAATATAATTAAAATTAAAAAAATGAAATTACAGACAGTAATTAAAACATGTCATCCGGAACCATATCGGTTTATTTCCAACATATTTTCGAGAGACAGCTGATGGTTCTGTTCGGATCATTTTAGACCTGAAAGAATTAAACCAATATGCGGTATATAGACATTTTAAAATAGAAACATTACAAAACTTCCATAAATTTCATGTCGAATAATTGTTACATGGCTACAATATACTGGAAAGATGCATGTTACACTGTGTCAATAAAACCTCGTATAGGAAATATTTGCGATTTTATTGTGGTGATGTACTTTATGGCAGTTGAGTACTTTCCAAGTACAAGCTGAAAGGTAGGATACACCATTGGTAATTGCTTGAATTATCATGAATAGGTGGATTTGGGGGGTTGTATTTTATAGTAAATATCGTTTAACTAACCTGTCTGAAGTTTTACAATCATGAATGCCGAGAAAAGCAAGAAAAACAGCGTTTATTTTTAACCGGCGTCGAGCAGTTATTCTTATGT
>JAVFBW010143619.1:0-12748 GCA_034783835.1 Mopalia ciliata | reverse complement strand
ATCGGCATGATTTCAAAATGATCTTTAACCGAATGATCAGGAAGAGCAAAATGTTCAGCTATTGGGGATATGAGGTTGGATCTTATGGAGCTTATACATGTACGAGGTACTAAAATATGTATCTTTATCCGGCCCTTCTTATTGCTGTCGAATGAAAGGTTATATATGAAAGGTGAGCATATATGTCAGTTCATTGGCTGATATTCAACCTTATTTTGTTAAGTTCGTAAACACTTTCCAAAGAAAGCTCTATTATTTATGTGGTCTAAATGGTTGAGATTGTAACAAATTATACAAAGATGAATTCCAAACAACGAGATGTTCGTCCAAGTGTATGATAGTCTGAACTAGTGTAAAGTAAATTGACCGATTCTGAAGAATGGATTGCAGATGATAATACCATATAGAGAGTTTGATTAAAGGCTCAATTATATTGCAGACACAAAATATAATCGACAAATAATGACAAGATTGCTCTGATCGGTGTATGTATCAAATGTCATTAGGATGACGGAGTAGAGCAAGTAGAGCGACATTAAATGAAACCATCTGGTTTCGGGGTTTTGGCAAATTAATCCAATGACAATACTCCACTGACTGATTGTGTACAAATTATTTAGCTACCGACATGAATATGTGATAACATGTTGTTGTTGTTGTAACATAGCTTTCTGTGAATGCGCAATGACCAGGGTCCTATTGTCATTGTCTCTGTCATACAACCTACCATACCACCATAAGTTTGAAATCCTTCGTCAAAATGTCTTGTAGATTGAGATTTCTTTACTTAACTACACTTAAAATACAATCTGTTCAAACTATATATCCACTAGGACATTACTAAAAGGCCACGAACCTCGACCGAGTGCAAAGCCCAATTGTTACATTACAAGATCTCCATTGATGATTTATGGGTAACGAATCCCAAATTTATTATAAAACAATCCTGATGTTACTCTCCAAGTTCTGTTCGATTATACACGATGAATCGTATACGATCAATCTAAGGTGGTATTACTCTCATTCCTCACGTGCGTCAAAGTAAACGACTCTGAAAGTAACCAGAATATTTTCCACAGTATATTTTAACGGTCAAGGTTTGAGTCAAAAACATTCGGCAGTGCACTAACTCCACGTCAGGCTTCATTAAGTCAAATGGCACAAATGTATTTCAGGAGAGAAAACCCAACTCCATAGACTAAAACATGGCTGCCTGCATATGCTAAAATAAAATTAATCAAAACTAATTTATATTAAAACAGATAGAGTCAGTGCTAATTAGCTTTTTTTTTATCATAATATTTCTGCATGGAACGTTCACTTCCACACAAGCTTACTATATTTTATTTCAGTAAGCTTTCGTCCAGTATGGTATCTGGACTTCTTCCACTCTGTACCACCAAGCGTATGAATCTCTTACGAGATACAAATATTAAAAGAAGTGTTCATCTTTTACAAGAACGACGCATTAAGCTTCCATTTATTGAATCCTGTTATAACGAACAACTTATTTTGTCGGCCTTATTTACCAAGCCCTAGATTAGAACTTTCGATTTGTTAAAAGCAACTGTTGATCCGCACAGTATGACTTTATATACTATAGTCAAAACCAATAACATAATGGATTTCATGTCGAATACAATTGGTTTCAGCCTAAATTGTCCACTAAAATCAATGCCATATCCGGAAGTCAAACAGACCGTCTAGTACCATGTGAATACAGTTTTAGTAAACGGGGCCGTGTTGCGCACCTTTTTACATAAAGATTTTGCAAGCAAATTGTCTTCGTTTCAAGATGTCTCTATTTAGTTTATGTACGTCAACAGCGACGAGCCAACACATTAAGATGTCCCCATTAGTTTATCTACGTCAACAGCGACGAGCCAACACATTAAGATGTCCCCAGGAGTTTATCTACGTCAACAGCGACGAGACAACGCGTTAGAATGTCAATGAACCAAATCTCTGCATTAAAGCAGACAGCCAGTAGATATTTTTGATACATTGTGAAATGGTTTTAAATATAAGATGGGAGGTTCTATTCTGTATCCGTGTCATGGCATTGTTGAAAACATGTTGCAGGACACGAAGGCCTGCAATAGTTTTCCTGTTGGTGTACATTTATCTTTATGTTAGAGCACATTCACCGACCATTCCTCGTCACTACTTACATTATAGTTGCGCAATTTTCCGTTTCAAAATCTTTGTAATGCTATATTTGTTCATATATTTTAATTTGCACATGTAAACCACCGACTTCTGACGAACATATATGAACGTTTCCAAAATAATTGACATCATAAACAAATCATCCAACGTAAGACGTTCATCATTCAAAAACAAAAATAAAAGATGATAGTGAATTATTAAAAATTGATGGGTAATTTAATTTTTTTAATATAAGAATAATTTCAGACGGCTGATTGCAAATTAATTCAACTTGTGGTGAATTATTTGTTATGGGAAATCTTAAGACGATTTTTACAACATAGAATTTATTTAGTATAAAATTGTCAAATTCTTACTGATAAGCAGACTTTAACACCAGAGAATTCAACAATACCAATAGATATTTTGCCCACTTTGTCAAACCATTTAAATGTCGTAGTAATGATACAGCCGTCTGCTGAAGGCTTTTACATCAATCAAATCCGAATGTGATTTTTGATCTATTAAGTTCTCTATATCTGGCAGCCGTGAAAGGAAACAACAGGGTATGATCTTTAGAGTTTTAAAGTTCCAGTGGAGAAAATTGGCAAACCGAGATAATGGAGCCTTCGTAATGTACATCCCATCAATCTGCCAAGATATCACCAACAATCGGAAATATGTTATTTTAACGGAGCAATGTCAATTATAGGTCCCGTTGTATGCTGTACTATCTAGTGTCATATGAGATTGATCTGCTTGGAAACAGAACAGTTGGACAGACGTCACTGCTAGCTATTTCTATCTATCTACTTCAGGTGACGTTAAACATCTATTTATTTGTTGCCGGTATTACAATATCTTTGCATATAATCTTAACAGCAGATTAATCAGTATAATTTCTAAGGTTAATTTTAGACAAATCAGTGCGGAGTAATCGATTTTGTGCGTTACTCTAATCGCGTTAAAATCACCCATCGATTCATAGTTCATAGTTATGATACAGCTGTTTGCCTCTCTCAGTTAAAGGGTTTGCATCCATCAAATGCTGATTTGACTTTAGATTCATTCAGTTGTCTTCGGTTAGAAGACTTGAAAGGAAAACTGGCATGTATTATCTCTACATGTTCAAATTTCCAGTGGCGAAAATTAACAATCTGGACATATAGGGCTTCCAAAAAGTATTTTCCATCCATCTCTTACGATATCACGAGCAATGATAATGTTATTTTAACAATTTTCTGTTATGTAACGTGTATACTCTTAAAGAGCGTAGTCCATAATAGGTCCGAGGTTGCTCGATGTAATAGCTAGTGATTTGTCATAGAAAATTATTCTGCTAGGAAACACAGCGGTTGTGGGGAATTCAATGCTGCCTTCTTCAAAAATCTCCCTGTTTGCCAGTAGTTTTTAATAATATTAAATGGACACAAATAGCACGGGTGTCTGGTCTTAATGAGTTATTAATTGATCATAGCTTTAAACAACCATCGAATGAATGGTTTAAATCTGCCAGAATCACTGAGTTAAATAAAACATTCACATCGGTGCCCATACCACTCTATATATCCTCCACTGGGTATTTAACATGAAGGAGCAGTCTATCAACCAAGCTGATACATGTATACATTCCGTAAAAATAGTTTCAGGAAGTATGTTTATGTCATACGGATGCTATGATTTATTTAAAATTTATATCACTATGTAATTCATTAGTATTAAAACACGAACTTGCAGGGATATCGATGATTTCCATTGGTGAAGAGAGAGGGAATTAGCCTTAAGTATAGTGTCAAACCTCAATCAAACAAACAAATTAAGTATTGTTAAAATAATGAACAACAATCGATCAATCAGTTTCACTCTAACCAGTGGTAGTTGGGAATGATAAGTACAGTCAGATCAATTGGAAACAGTTTTTGTTGATTGTATATGTAAACAGTATTTTTCTCTGTTTTAAAAACTGTTTCCATTCAACTGGAAAAGCATATTGCAACATAGACAAAATGCGCCGTTTGTCTGTTAGTTTGTTTGGGGTATAACGTCGTTAAAGACTACTTTATTTATTTGATTTTTACGGATTACGGTGGAAGACAGGGAAGAAACCTCGTGAAGCCATCCAAGCGATTACCGGAGCAAAATCATGTGACTGATTCAGATTATTGATGGTAGACAGACCTCGAACAGGTGAACACTCTAACCACTAAGTCATGAGCACAACAAAATACTAAAATGTGAGGTTGAAAGGTTGGCGCCTCAATGTTTGACGAAATGTGTAAATCGTATGACAATGGCCGACTTAGTATAGATAACTGATCGACTGAGTATAGAGATTCATTAATTTTTCTATTTCGCATAACGTTTCTTTATAATTTCAGAGATCGGTGTAATTATGGCTGTGTGGCAGCTTTTCGTTTGTGGATTTCTCAGCCTATCAATCGCATAATTTTTATTTTTATTTATCTCAGAATACTTTATCTCAGAATACGTTTTAACAATATATGTGTTGATAAAACAATAAATTGCTCACATTTAAAACGAGTGCAATGAAACTATTACTGTTATTGTAGCTCGACAATAGCACAACCAATATTTAAAAGTTTTGTTGGAAATTTAAACTTCCTCAAAGGCTAAGTAAATCCAGCATTGCTACTCCACAAACCGACAGGCCCGTTGTCAAGCGGTTTATAGCGTGTATGCTTATTTATCCTAGGTGGTTTAATACACCAAAAATATCACACACTTGGCAATACATAAACTTTTCTCTATTTAATAAAAAAAACAAGATTTCGCGGTGCACGAAAAGGCTAAATTGATCGGTCACCAGGTGAAACAGCCAAGCAATTATGTTATCAAGGAGATTGATCAGTTTGGAAGAAGTATGTTCAAACAAAAACAATTGATAACTCTGATTGATAATGGTATAATGCCGAGTGGATTTGCTTTTATACAATATCTTATCATAATGAGGAATTCAACATAATATTTATTTTCTAATTTTATGTCTGGCACTTGTACAGCCCACACGTTGCAGATGTTCCGCGCAGATATATTTGTATCTCTTGCGTATCACCAAATCGCCGTGGGCTTCAGGTCTAAATAACACTTCTGGAAAAAAATGTATGCAAGTGTGGATTGACCATCATGTAAGTTCAACACTTTTCATGCTGATACGGTTTCTTGTTTTGTTTGATTTTGATTTAATGTCGTACCCAAAGTATTTCCCTTCATACTGATAACTTTTCTACTGTGATCATGTTTAATTATTTTTAAGATCAGAAATAGTATCGGCACAGTTAATTAAGATATTCTGTCCCACTGAATCAAACCAAGGTCATACATGTAATTTGGTATTATCAAAATACAAATACAAGTTCAGTGGATGAAAACAAGAAATTGATTGATTGATTGTTCTTTTAAGTCACATTCAGCGGTATTTCAGCTAAGCTGTGGTGGGAATACAATGTTAAGTGTGATATTGTCCTGTAACTAAGATAATTCCAACTAACAGCACTCCTTTAACCCAACATGTCAAAGACAAAACAAACCGAACCTAACAGGACACAGATAAGTAAATGTTATCGCTTCTCTGGGTAATAATGAGCGACCCAATAGGTTGGGGTTACACTTTCCCTGAAACACTGTTCCCGTATTTGAATTATGTTGTATACTTATATCTTTTAAGGTACTTGAGGTACAGTCGACGAACCTGTGCTTACTAGGTCACCTTTGGTCATGTCTATAATTTCGTTTTATGATCGGCTGCGATTCGTTTGGAAATCGTATCTGTATCGGATGCACAGATTTATAATTTTCAGGATAAATTAATCATGTAACGGTCACAGTATAGCATTTTGCATGAACTGATGTATAGTAATCAATCATGGAGATGCTAAATCGAATTTGAAGTTGTCATTTTTCCGGGTTTTTCCAAATTGTTCTCATATCATAAGATATTAATCTTTAGTTGGAATCGTCGTGTTTTTGGGTGGAACGGTAAAAAGGCGATTTCACCCTTAGAGAACATTTACAAAAGCTAGTATAACGTCAGTGAACCATCAGCGAGATAAAAGGTATCTTTAATGGGATTGTCGTATGCGGACGCTCGGGTAAGCGGCAGTATTCTTTTTAAGACACTGACCAAGCGTCTCTCAATCTACTTACAATACAAGCCTCTGATATAATGAAAGCCTATTATATATAAAGAATCAACAGGAAGATGTGTGGTTATTCTCTCAAGAGGGTGTGGACTTAAGCGTATAAGTGGATTTTATATAACTAAACAGACTGTCATCCGTTAAGAAAGCTGACGTAGCTTCTTTAGACACACCCTTTTGATCTGTAGCCTGTTTCATTTTTAAATTGTTCTTTGTGCTTCGCAATTGAGATATTTCTTTAGTAAACTATTTTTATGATCTTATTTCATTGTATTTGCGTCACAACTGTCTTATCTGGTATTACGCTCTGAATGATATTATGCCTGATATTGTAAAGTGTCCAAAGGAAGGCACACGAAACACATAAGGAATTGGAGGAGAGAGATAAGATAACGCAATCATTTTCACCAGGCTAACATGGTTCTCTAGTGGCCGACCAAAAGGTTGTGATTATCACTTTTCCGTTAAAGTCTGGTCAAAAATCTTAATAGGTTGTAGATTCTATCATTTGGGGTATTACATCTACAGTCAACTAGTTGTTCGTAATGGCTCCCCTTTCGTTTGTTGTATCCACGGTTATGTTTGTATTGATTTAAAAACAAAACAAGAGTATAAAAACATCATTGACATTTAAAACCTTTAGCATGTTTTGACCTGTTGGAGTTGACTGAGGACTTAGATTGAGATCTTTCGTATGGGGATTGACTGATTGATTGATTGATAGATTGATTGGTGCTTCTCGTCGTGCTAAAGGGTATTTCCCATATATGACGGTGGTGTATTCCAACAATAATTGACAACCAAGATAAGAAGTATCCCAAGAACGTTGGAAAGTTAATTTTACCCCAGTGCTTAGTAAAGGAAGCATTGCCACCCTTCAAACAAACTACCCTTAGACAATGGGGCGTTTTGCGGGAAGCATATGGTGAATGAATATCAAATCAAACTCCCCTTTCTCATTCTTGCAGAAAATCGTTTTGTTGCATCTACGATGACATGCTGCTTGGTTTTGCTTCAATTAGAATCAAATTTATTTACCGGCGACCGTGGCTTAGTGGTTATCAAATACGATTACTGAAGCCTACTTCGATGTAACGTTCACAGGATCGAGTCCGTCTGTCGATCCACTGGTATATGAGTGAGTCAGACGATATGGATCCAGCAATCACGGGGGTGGTTTTTACGAGGTTTCTTCTCGATTTTCCATCGTAATTAGGCAAGGAACATTTAGAAATGGAACATCCATCGTCAAATAAGTGAAATACCATTGAATATGACGTTAAACCCCAATCAAAAACCCACTCTTTCCAAATTATATTTCAGATGATTTAATGAATGAATAACATCTTTCATTTTAACCAAATCATCGAACGTTTTTATTTTAATTGACTCTTATATCTCTCCACATACATCATATTTTAGCATACATGTATTACAGAGTTAGGGCTAGAGCGCTGTGCACCCATATACATCTCTTGGCAAAATGACCTGTTTTTGGTCGTCAATTTACGATTTGTCGTGAATTAATTCATATGTAAACAGTTTGTTTCTCGAAGATAACGCCAATCTTTTTTAACCAGAAAACTGGCAACAATTATCAAGTCATTTGTCATAATGTACAGTTTGGTAAAGTAATCTCCCTTTGACCAGACGCTGATCTGTATAACCAATCGATATAATATCCCCTTAATTCGCACACAATTACTACTAATGGAGAATCACGATTCATGGTTAAATGGATACAAAGCTGGGTCAGCTGTCATAACACGTTAAGTGCTTCTCGGACTTCATAAATAAGTCCAAATGAGTTACTATCAATGGATGCTTTGCTTAATGTACAGTGTGCCCCATTTGCGATTATCAGCTAGGCTTTTTCTATTGTCATCATTTCATATTAATGCTTATGCTGACATATATTCATAGTACATTACACCACAGAACGTGTGGAGAAATAAAGGGATATGTATTGTTTTATTCGCGTCCTCAAGCTTTTTAATTACTGCATACTATTTCAGACTACACGAAGCGCTTTATAGTAAGACACGATGGAAAAAGAGCTGTCTATTTGGTTGTTAAAGTGAGCTATTAGAGGCAAATATTTCATCTCAAATCTTTTATTTTATTAGATTTTATGAAACATATATTAAGATATTAGCTTCCAATATTGCATATCACCACCATAGATTGGCTATATGTTCCGTATGTACCACGCAATGGAGTTGAATGGAAAATAGTTATCCTTCAAAGATTTAAGACATGTAGGCTACTCCGCTACTCATCGCGTCATTACATTAGTCTTTATGAGATCAATATCATGTTCACAGAAATGCTATATGAGCTCATAGAAATTACCAATCAAAGTAACCGACTCACTGATAAGCTAAACAGCCATTTGACTGTATTATATGCATGCTGTATGTAGTGCTCTTGTATAGGTGGGGTTTATATTCACTGCATTTGCTTAAATTCTGCATAACTGCAACAAATCAATATGAAGAAAACTTTGCTGAAATTTCCTATCATGGGTTTTCTACTCGATGTCATGGCTTCTATTATCAGGAATTGGCCAATTTTTAATTCAATGGGACACGTAATAAGTACAACTCATTTGTATATTAACTGAGCAGCACGGTCCCTGTAAGATTCAACTTCTCGTGACAAGGTGTATCCTGACTGAAAACGCTATTCCATACTTCGTCAGGCTTGGGTCATATTTCTAGTCAAACAAGGAGGAGTCATCCTTCCTAGTTCGCGTAATCGGCAATGTGCATCAGCGTGAAACCACTGTACCGTATATCCCTCTGTTTTAGATTCGACCATTGAAATACATTAAACTCTCGTTTAGTAAAGTACGGATAAACCGTAGCACATTGCTGTAACAGGCAACCAATAAAACGCATAATTAGAAGCAGTGCTCGAAAAAAAGAAACTATTTTTCACTGTTCTTTATCAGGATATTCCGGCAGAGGTAATAGCATGTTTGAAAAGTAGCAGATGCATTTGATTGGCTTCTTTTTTTTTTTTTTTTGTAATTCGCTTTTACTCTTTCTATGAACGCCAAAAAAGGGGTTCGCTTGGCATTTTTTACCGGTTGTGATGATAAAATACAGAGAGAACGAACTAACGCACACAGCTATAGTTTAGTGTTATTAGTATAACCAAATAAATCAATGGAGGAGAAATTTTAAAAGTGTACATGTATATACTGGAAAACTGTAACGTCATGACTACAGCAAATTTCATAAAAAAAATCCTGTAGAATATTTCAGCAATTGGACCGAACGTATTTCATCTACGCTGTGACGTGAACAAATGGGTAATTCAGTTGTTTATAACATTTTATATATAAGATTGTTCTATCCGTATCATTCAAGCACTGAAGAAAAATATTTGACATGGGTAAGTAATATTTTCTAAAAATTGTCAATATTGTGTTTAAGACTATGTCGATTATCATTTTATGTATCTATTAATGTGTTACGCGATATTCAGCGATATATCAGCTAAGCTGCGGTGTGAACAGATTATCAAATCCTGTTTTCAAATTTAAAAAAAAATCATTTATGTTCAACACTATCTAGATTTTAATGGAATTATTTATGCCGCATTTACTCCGTGACATAAGGACGTTTGCGTCTTGTTTTCACTGTATCTACAATTCAGCGAGATAAATATTTGCATCTAGGTGCTGGCAAATGCAATCTCTGTGACCACATACCACAATTTATAGTATGCACTATGGTTCTTCAAGGGTTCTGCAGAAAAGACGATAGTTTTAAATGAAACCAAAAACGGTTATTTGATAATATATGATAGAGAGAAATACATGGTACATTTACCTTGATGATCTCTATAACAGAACCATAAAAGGTTTATTTGGGCGAATACCTCCGATAGTTGCATGAATCGACTTTTGTATCCAAAACTTCACACAGCATGAGGAGGAGGGTGGGGGTGGGGGGTATCAACCAAAACACTTGAGAAGGCCATCGGCCGTCTACATGCAGCAAAGATGATGTAAGTACGCTAATTGAACACATTGATCATAAAAACGCAGCCAAATGCCCCATGCCACTATCGAAATGACAACTTAAATCAGTGGGCAAATATAAATAAGTGCATATAAATACATAGGAAAATTATTCGAGATCTTATGCCATGTGAACGGTTAAATATACCATTATCTTGTTTATCTGATTGATGAATCATTTATGCCAGCTAAAACAGGCAGCTATTATCCAGGCACCATTAATCTGAAGTGGTCGAGTTCTGACTGAGTAATGTAAAGATGGCAAAATACTTAAAGAAGAAGACCACCCCAAAACCATATTCTATAAATAAGTAAAACTTTTTGTGTGTAATACAATACATTCATTTCCATTTTCATAATCTGATCGTACTCAAGGGTATTTCACTTATATGACGACAGACACAAATACAGAACATCACAAATAAATCTGCTTCCCATAACCCTTTAGCTCTGCGAACACCTTGGCAACAGAAAGTAACCTCTTTTCTCGCCTCTTACAATCAACCGAGGAAGCCGAGAGAGTATTCTGCAGGGCCATGGCCCACCCACTCCCTCACGGGGCAATACCAAGTTTGAAGTAAATCCGTGAATTTAATCTCTGCTTATCGTGTTGACAACATGTACAGATATGAATATGCTAAATAATGTTATAATGGCCATTGCGTTTAAACCAAATTTGGTGAAATGCAATACCACCCGTCGTCTTAACAGGAGGAAGCTACATACCAAGTTTAAAGTTTATCCGTGAATTTCTTCTCTACTTATCATGTGCACAACACATACAGGCATGAATATGCTAAAGTTATGTAATAACAGCCATTTTGTTAAACGGAATTTTATGAAACGCAATACCATCCGTTGTCTTAACAAGAGGAAGCTACATACCAAGTTTGAAGTTAATCGGTGAATTCGTTTTCAAGCTAGAGTGTTCACAAAAATTTGTGAAGGACAGACGGACTAGCAGACAGACGGAGAGTCATGTAATAACAGCCATTTCGTTAAACGGAATGTCTACATGCTAACCAGCAAGTCAAGACCGTGGTCCCCCTTGGCCAGAATCCTGGAAAACCAATTAGATCAATCACTTGTTAATTTGTTTTGTTTGATTTGGGTTTATCATTGTACTTAGGGGTATTTCACTAATATGACAACTAAGGCTGTTACGATTCAACCTTTTTTCAGTTCTGTTCGATTCTCAAGTACAAGTTTTAAATATGTTTTTTCTCTGTAACTGAGCTGCCATCAATCCTAAAAAACATGAAAAGCCTCGTTTACCAAATTCAACTCTCCGCATATGGGTTATAGAAGCCACGTAGTAATGTAATAACACCCTTTTTGCAGAGAACGCCACAGATGAGCTTGCGGGAAGAGTTTGCAGTTTTAATAATTTAAGACTTCTTGAAACCCATTTTGAATGTCGCATATTTGTTCGATATGTGTTTTGTTCTGGCAATCTCCATGCTATATGTATTTTCTTGTAATATCTGCATGGCGGAGTATGTATAACGGAAAACAAGTCTTCAAGTTCCCGAAGCCTGGAGAATGCACGGCAACAGCCAGCCAACCATATTCACGAGGAGTACAACAACAGCGAAGCGATAGGAATTGAAAGTACTTATTGACGAATAGACAAGAATAAACAATATTGGAACTTATTATGAAGTTTTTATCGCGTAATTCGAGCTGAAATACAAAACAAACTGTATGAATTTTGCCTGACATGGCATGCAGGCAATTCTTGAATAAACAAACTGACATCGTCATTTAACAAATTGAACCGAACTGATGTTTGGATATGCTGAATCGTATACCAAACCGAGAGGTGTGAATCGCAATTAATCAAAATTTTGATTAATCATGACAGCCCTAATGACTAGACTTTCCTTCTGTCCTTGCTTAATTATAGTGGGAACCACCAAGAGGAAACCATGTTTAAACAAACCTCGAGATTGCTAGCGCCACATCATGTGACACTCATATACCTGATGGTGCTATCCTATTTACAGTATATCCAAGTAGGATTGGTAAGTGCACATGCCCACAACCAAGTCCTGGCCCAAGTACGTCTTGGCCAGAAGCCAGGTAAACTAATTCAATCAAATACACACTTGTTCCCTGAAAATCTTAGTGTTACCCACTTTTTAATGTTGACTTTCTGTAGCTGTTCCTTGTGTTGACGGTCTCTCGCTGCCTTCTCTGCCTTGATTTGGTTAGCCCTATTCAGAAGATCAGAGGCTCGATCCCCAAGCTGGAATTCAATATAATAATGTAACATTTTATCTAAACGTAAAAATTTGAATCACTTGGCAGGCGTGGAAATATGTTTACATTTGCAGTACATTTCCTGTCAAAATTGAGATTGTCCTGTAGTTTGTTTGTTTGTTTGATTGGTGTTTAACGTCATACTCAAGGG